>VYZT01018718.1:261861-348906 GCA_013400735.1 Pomatostomus ruficeps | reverse complement strand
CTCTCCCAACTGGTACAGCAGCCGCTGCAGCGATGCCAGCAGCGACGGCCGCCTCTTCGGCTTCGCGGCGAGGCACCGCGTCTGCCTGCTGGATGTCGCCGCCGCCGCGCCCGCATTTTACGGTACCGGCACAGCCTCTCCCGCCTCCCTGGTCCCCCACGCTGTGCAGGGACGACGCGGGGCCTCCCCGCCACCGGGAGCCGTGGGAGGGCACGTGGGAGGCGGGAGCCCCGGGACCTGGGGATCCGGGAGGTTCGGGAAGGCTCCGGGTGTCCCGTGACGATTCTTCGCTGTGGCTGCAGGGGAGCTCATCGGGCACACGGACAGGATCTCCGGGTTCGCCTTCTGCCACTGCCCCGGGCAGAGCAACCTCTGCGCCAGCAGCTCCGACGACGGAAGCGTCAAAGTCTGGGACACCGGGACGCTGTCGGCGGTGCTGGAGTACAGCCTGCACCAGGTGGGACCGCGGGACGCGGGCAGGGGCCGAGGGGACGCGGGCAGGGGCCGAGGGGACGCGGGCAGGGGACCGAAGGGGCACGGGCAGGGGCCGAGGGGACGCGGGCAGGGGGACTGAGGGGACACGGGCAGGGGGACCGAGGGGACACGGGCCGGAGGCCGAGGGAACGCGGGCGGGGACCGAGGGGACACGGGTGGAGTGCGGTGTTTCAGGGCTCGCACACGGGGCAGGGTGAGGCTGCTCGGCGCAAAAGCGAATTTCAAGCCCGGTGGACGCTCCTGCCCGGCTCTTTGTTCTTAGCCTGCAGCGCTGTTTCATCACGTTAATTAGCGGCTGGTTGTCCTCAAAGCCGCGGTGAAGCCGCGTGCTCGTGGTTTGGACTCACTGCCGCTTCACCCGGCTCGCTTAAAATGATCTCAGCAGGTGACTGTTGCCAACAGGACAGACTAAAGGTGTATCTGAAGACTTTTGTAGCTCAGGATTCCCCATCAGCAACTACATCCATCCTCTAAAGCCTAAAAAACCTGAGACACGTAGGAACAAACCAAACTGATACTGGGGAGTGCTGCCAGGTTATTTTCTGCCTGTTATCCCATGTTAGATGGCAGTAAAACAGCTTTAAACATTTTCTTTCTTCAGAACGCGATCTCGGCTCTGCACTGGTCACCTCTTGTGAAAGATCTGATTGTGTCTGGTGATGAAAAAGGTGTCATTGTTTGCTACTGGCACAACAGAAGTGACAGCCAGCAGTTCTTCCCAGAGCCTCGCACAGTTTTCTGCCTCACCTGTTCTCCTCATCATGAAAACCTGGTGGCCATTGGGTAAATGCTCGTTAGTAAATATTCATTATGTTTTGTTCTTCACTTTTCTTTTGCAGGAATCTGACTGTAAGGTTTTGATGCATGGTTGAAAGGTTAATTTTAAAAGGTTTTGGTGTCTGTTCTTTTTTTCCTGGAATAAAACCAATTAGAAATAACATTTAGGTTTGATAAACGTGCAAAGGTAAAGAAATCTGTAATAGTGTAATGGTCCTGGTTGGCTTCTCTGTAATAGGGTGATAGTGACCCTGGAAAGAGCTTGTAAATCACCTCAGATATTATTCCAGAAGCATCCAAGAATCTCTTCATTAATTTAAATCTCTGCTTTCAGCTACAAGGATGGCATGGTGGTTATAATTGATATCAGCAGGAAGAGAGAAGTTGTGCACCGGCTGAGAGGCCACGAGGATGAAATCCATTGTCTGGCCTGGTGCCCTGTGCCTGGGGAAGAAAGGCTGCTCGCTTGGCAGGATGAGCTCCAGGGTATGTAGACATGGTTCACAGTTTGTGGAATAATTTTTAGTTCATGTAAATGTCCTTCTAGAGGACTGAATTCCTTACAGAAGGCTAGTAAGTAGCTAGCAACTGATAAGCTCAATAAAACACGTTCTGATACAAATCAAGGTAATTTTCAGCTCATTTTTGTAAAGCTTTGTATTTTAAAGCATAATAACATGACTTCAATGCTATTCAGCAGCTCCTTCAGAGGAAGGCAAGGTTCCAAAAGGGGATCTGACACAGGACACAGCCACGAAGAAAGGTTGTTACCTGGCCTCGGGGAGCAAGGATCAAACCGTGCGGATATGGAGCTGTACCCGAGGCAGGAGTAAGTGAGAGATGAACAGTAACGAGGTGGGGAGTAGCTCTCTAACTGCAGCTTTTATAGCATGGGGAGTGTAATTAAAGCTGCAGATTCACAGGACTGCTCTGTCTGTGTGCGAGTTTGGCTGTGTGAGGTGCAGTGACCCCTCCTGGTCCCGCAGGTGTGGTGACTCTGAAGCTGCCCCCCACGAAGAGAAGAGGTGGAGCCGTGGATCCCGCGGTCAAGGAGCGCATCTGGCTGACGGTGCACTGGCCTGCTGGCCGCCCCACGGAGATCGTGTCCAGTGGGTTTGGGTGAGTGGGGCATCAGCAGCAGCTGCAGATTCCTTTGTTCATGCTGAAGGAGGTGCTGAGTAGAAAAGACACCTCCTTCTTCCTTCCTATCCGGTGTAACAGGAGAGAACAGGCCAAGAGTTAGAGTTCAGACTTTGAGAAAATTCCTGCTTGTCCCACAGTTTGTCCCATAATTTAACTGAATGTTGGCTGCTAGTAGCACTAATTGTGGTTTTGCCCATCTGCTGGGGCAGTTTTCAGGTGGAGTTTGTGTGTGTAGCTTTGTACAGGCATTGGATGTCTGCAGAACTCTGTTACTCCTGCCTTGCAGTGTATTTGTGATGTAGTATGTGTAGAGCCTGTGTTGTTCTTCTGAAGTGAAAAATTTAAATAAATTTCAATTTTGCAGGGGAGAACTGCTCCTTTGGAGTTTGACCCAGCCTGGCAAACGCAAGTGGACTCTTCTGGGATCTTCAGAAGGACAAAACCACTCCCGCATTGTGTTCAATCTCAGTTCTGTGAAGCACCAAGACAGAGAGCTCCTTTTTTCCATTTCAATGGACAGAGATGTAAGAACCATTTAAGAATTAACATAGGAATGCCTCTACAGTGCAGTTTGGCTGACTGAGAATAACCCTTTTAGGGCCACAGTTTTTCTCTTGAAGTGGGTTAATTTCAGCAATTTGTAACATATGTTCTGAGCACAGGTTGTGTATGTTTCTGTTCGTTTATAAACTCAGCCTCTTGCCATGGTGGAGTGAATGCTTATGATATTCTGGACTTGAATAGTAAGCATTTAATGAAAGGTGTTTTCCATTTCTTTTTCTCTGTGTTTCACTTTTAAAAGGCCTGGTTTTCCTTCTTAAAATCATTCAGTTGTACAAACTAAAGTATCATGTTTTATGGGGGTTTTTTTCAGTCTTTGGTCTTTTACAGGCAGCAAAGTGTCTCCCATTTTGAAACTGGAAGAGGACCATAGTAAAATGTATTTATTGTGTCCATTCTAGTCTTGCAGCTACTGCAGCCCTGTCTGTGACATGGAATCCTCTGGGTGCAGATCACATCCTGCCAAACCTTGCATTTGACCCTTTGAGTCTTCATTTCACTCCTGCTTTGTTTTTTCTTGTCCTGTCAGTGACTCTGTATTTAACCATTCCTTGTCCCTTAAATATTCTTCAGGTGAAATGCTGGGATCTGTCGACTCTGGAGTGCAGCTGGACCATGCCCTCCCTTGGAGGGTTTGTCTACAGCCTTGCCTTCTCCCCCGTGGACACAGGCTGTCTTGCCATCGGGGTTGGGGACAGCATGATCCGAGTGTGGAATACTTTGTCCATGAACAATATTTATGATGTTAAAACCTTCTGGCAAAGCATAAAGTCCAAGGTTACAGCAGTAAGTGTGCTTTGGATTCCGTTTTATTTTCCCCCACTTATCTCTTCTTTTCCCTCCATGTTTTTCAGGTATGTTTTTCACGCTCTTTCACTGTGAAGGTTTTTCCCAGATAAAATGAGATAAAGCCAAGTTGTTAATTTTATACTCGATTCTTTCTGTGTACAATACATTTTAGAATCTGGCAACAAATTTTTAGACCCATTACAATCCTAGAAGCTTTAATTTACATCTAGTGGAAACAAGCTGAAGTCCAGCTGGCTGTTATGTTACTTTTTCACTTCTCTCCTCCTTCGTGATTCTTCCTTGCTTCATCCATGGTTGCCCTTGCTCTGCTAGGAAGTTTGACAGATACAAAAAATAACCAGAAAAACCAATACAGCCAGCACAGGTCTCTTCAGCTGGGGTTCAGCCAGGGAGCTACTGCCTGGTAAAACAGCTGGCAGCTATTTCTGTTTTATAATGTAGGTATCAAATAGCATATTAATGATTTTAGTTCCTTGCATCTTATCCCACCATAACTGAAAGGGGGAAAGCCTTTGATACTCAGAGTGATCAAATTAAGTGTTTGTGGTTGGAAGGGTGGGTATAGGGCATAGTCCTTGCTCATCACTGTCAGCTTTTTCCTTTTATTCATTATTTAGCAATGAGGTGTTTGTAGATGAGGTCATTATGTGTCTCTTTCTGTTTTTCTCGCAGTTATCCTGGCATCCAACTAAGGAAGGCTCCTTGGCTTTTGGAACAGATGATGGAAAAGTTGGCATATTTGACACCTTGTCCAGCAGGTACAGAAGGAGCTTTCAGGTTCATTGTGTCAGACCCTGCTGGCGTGTCACCACACGGGGGTGGTGTGACCTTTCCTGAGAGACACCTTTGCTGTTAGATGAGTAGGATTAAATTAAAATTAGTCAAGCAGCTGGATTTTTTTCACCTGCATTATGTCTGTGAGCTTCTATGGTAAACTTGGCTTAAGTTAAAATTGCATGAGCAGAGATCACCTGTGGGAGGACATCAGTTCAGGAAGACTTTAGCCAGAAGGACATTTCAGGGAAGGAGGAGCAGCAGGGAGGGGAAGGTCACCAGGACAATTGTGTTACAATTTTCGTAGTGTCCTACTGCAGATGTTAAAGAAAGCTTGGTTGAGCCATGGCTTTAGACTGTTAAAGCACCTGGTGTCTCAAGGATGTTGCTTTGATTTTATCTTGTTTTTAATTTCCATTTGCTGAAATCTGAATGCCTTTGCTTCCTTATGTTCCTGCCCAGTGCTAAGAATAAACCACCTCAGATCTCCAGCACTTACCACAAGAAGACAGTGTACACGTTAGCCTGGGGGCCTCCTACTCCTCCTCTGACTTCGGGTGAGTCTTCCAACACCTGTGACGAAACAAAACGTCCATGCAGAGCACATGGATGCCATGAAGCTGCTGCTCCCTCCCTTCTCAGGAGAAGGAGACCCATCTGCTTGGTGGCAATCCTTTGGAGCAGCTGAGAATGTGTTCTCCTCGAGGAATGTTCACAGTTTTGCAAGGGTACAAAACTCCTGTAGTTTGTGAATTCTGGTACCTTCAGGAAGTGGGTGAGAGGAGTGCACCTCACCTCTGGGCTTGCTTCAGGGTGTTACAGCCCAGGAACTTCACAACCTCCCTGCACCAATTGCATCAAATCAAATACAGGTTCCAGAGTTTCTGCCATTTGAACTTCAGCTCTTCTCACACAGCTTGAATATTTATTTTTTTTTTTTTTAGAGGACGAAAATTTAAAGGGAATTTTAATGCTTGCAGTGATTGTGCTGTGAGGGGCATGTTGGCAGAAATGAGAGCTCTTTTCAGAAAGTTGTACTGTGAGATTTTCCTGCTGCTGCACCACAGGCAATTGAAGGATGTATATTGCTTTTTGAAATGATGTTTTGATTTATAGTGGGAAGGATTAATTCTTTGAAGACTGATGAAGAACAGAGTATAATTAGCTCTTTTTCTTTGTTGGATAGGAGAAGAAAGTGAACAGCCCTCTGTAACTTTATACAGTTGTGCTGGAGAAGGAATTGTTTTTCAACACAATCCCTGGAAGCTTAATGGAGAAGCAAATGACATCAACAAAGTCATCAGAGACACCAATTCCATCAAAGTGAGTATGAATTGGAGGGGTTTTATGGATTCATAGTAACCATGCCAGAGTTTCCATGGCCTTGTAGTTGTAATTTTCTGATTTTGCCTTTGTGATGTATCTGTAACAAAAAACTGGAACCCCTCAGTGTCCACAGATGAACCCTCTGAGGAGGGTTGTTGGGGTTTTTTCTCCCAGTGTGAACATGGCACATCTTTTTCTGGCTTCAGTTGCTTAATTTTCTACACTATAATTTACTTGGGAAGGGTGAACAGGAGGCTAGAGTTTGGTTGTAAAACTCTGTGTGGCTGTTTAAAATAACAGGAGCTTTCCAGTTTCAAAGCACTTAAAGTGACATCCTGAATCATGGCCTGGCTTAGACCATCTGGTGGGCGTGTCTGAATTATTCACCTCAATTCCTTTGGTTCCCGGGCTTCAACCATGAACTTTTTAAAACATTTTTTCATGAAAGGCAATCATGAATTTGCAGGAGGCTGTTTCCATTTGTCCTGCAGCCAGTGGTTGGTGATAACTCAGTATCTTCTCGAGTATGATCAGTCATTTCTTAGTTAAAAGGATAAAATGAGTGAAATGCATTGGATGTTCAGTTCTTTTAAGTCAGCTGAAGTCAGTCAAATGGTATTGAATTGTATCAGCTGAGTTTTGGCCTCTTTCTTGAGTGAAGACTCACTGGGGCTTAGGAGAGTAATGTCACAGGCGTTGAAATGATCATATGTAGGCTTCTAAATTGTAAACTGTAAGTAGCTTTTGTCTGGATTAGAATGAATAGGGGTAACTACAAATAAACTTTTGTTTCTTTTGAAACGTGATAGAATTTGCTTGCAGTGTCTGGTGCTTTCCAAGGAGTGTGAGGAGATGAAACATCCAGGTCCTACTGGAATCCAGAAAAAACTGCAGAATATTTCCCAGAACTGATAGAAACAATCATTGGTTCTTGCATCAGTTCTTTCAGTCTTAATTGCTCAAGTTTACGTCACTGCTGCAAAAGCAATGAACGCTCCCAGGACCTTCATTTTGCAGACTAATTGCAGCTCTGTCCAGTTGCCTGCCTTGTTCTTTTGAATGTATGTGAGAGAGATTTAAGAGTTTTGGCAATAATTTTGTCTTCTTTCTGCAGCACAAGCTGCCTGCGCGTACAGAGATCAGCTGGAAACCAGATGGCAAACTCCTGGCTCTTGGCAACGAGGATGGGTATGTTCCACTTGCAGGTTAAGGTGGTGTCTGCTGGTCTTGACTGCAGTCACTGTGGTGAAGCAAAATCTCTTTTTCTTGCCCTGGTTTGTCTCTGTTCGTTCACTGCTGATGTATTTGAATAATGATGATGCAGCATTCCCTGCTGTTATTTGCTGTACCTGCTCTTGGCATGGAGGATCCTCATTATCACATTAAATTCTTTTTCAAGGATCCACTCATGCTAGAAATGCACTTTTGCTGATCTGTGAAACCAGCGTTTGAGTTGAATCCAGAAAGCACAAATTCATTTGCTCAAATTCATGTGCTCCAATTCTGCTCATGCAAGATAACATAAAAGTTTTCCCATTTTCACCAACTACTGGAATTCTTACATTGTTGTTCTTACCCTTCAGCTCAATTGAAATATTTCAGGCACCAAACTTGAAGCTGCTCTGCACTATCCAGCAGCATCACAAACTGATCAACGCCATTCGCTGGCATCATGAGCACGGGACCCAGCCAGAGCTGAGTTACCTGATAGCTTCAGGCTCCATCAATGCCACCATTTATGTGCATAACCTGAAGAGCGTTGTAGGTAACAGTTGGCAGATTATATTCCAAATCTTGGCACCATTTTTTTGGTATATTTTTGTTCTGTCTTTCTGGCCATACTTAATAATTTTCTTTTTTCTTTCAGAGAACTCTTCAGAAAGTCCTTTGATGATAACAGAGCCTTTTCGAACCCTGGCTGGGCACACAGCTAAAATCACAAGTCTTTCCTGGAGCCCCCACCACGAGGGAAGATTGGTGTCTGCTTGCTATGATGGCACTGCACAGGTATCGTCCAAAGCATCTCAGAATTGCATTTCAAATCATCCATTCCACAGCTGACTAAAGAGAAAAACCTGTTTTTGTGAGATAAACTATTGAAGTACTGCAAATTTTCCTTTGTTAACCATCTCCTGGTTCTGGATCCCTGACACACAGATTATTTTGTGATCTGTGAATTGATTTGTAAGTCCAGTCATTAAGGTTTTCATATTCACACTTCTGGATCCTTAGAAAAGAAAGATGTTGTGCAGCTGTATCGGTGCAAACAAAGGAAGCCCTGAATTTTCTCTATTTGCATGTTGGTGTTTGAAATACCCCTGAAAACCCCAAAAGAGAAGTTCCTACATGTGCAAATCATGAGAAAATGCAGAGTATCGGGGGAAGAAGAGACTTTCTGAGTGAGTGGATTTCTTTCTTTCTTTCCCAAGGTGTGGGATGTGCTGAAGGAAGAGCCACTCTGCAACTACCGAGGGCACCAGGGCCGCCTGCTGAGTGTGCAGTGGTCACCGGTGGATTCAGATTGTGTTTTTACAGGAGCAGATGATTTTGCTGTTCACAAATGGCACATCTCAAAGCAGGAGCACACACGGCCTCCTCAGGGTGAGTGTATTCCAACAGAAGAGCTTTCCTGAAGGGGAGTGGGAGCTCAGGAATGGAGGGTTGCCTTGTTGAAATTATGCAAGTTCTTGTGCTCAATTCCAAATCTGCTTCCTCGTCAGGAATAAACTGTGTCTAGGGTTAAATTGAGTTTTATCCTTATTTGGAAACTAAATGTTGATCTTGAGATACAGGCAGCTAATTCACTAAAACCGCCACCTTTTACAGGCAAAAAGAGTATAGAATTAGAGAAGAAAAGAAGTATGCAGCCAAAAGTCAAAGCCAAGAAGAAGAAAAAGCCGATAGGCAAGAGTCCAGGCAAGCAGGATGCAAATGATGCCGTGAATGGAGATGACAGCATGAAGGAAATGTTGCTGGAGGAAAATGGAGTGTCAGACCACGAAGGAGAAAAAGAAGCTCAGGAGGCAGAGTTGGCTGATAAAGTCTCTGTGACTGGTAATAATCAAATCATCTTAGGTCAATGTTTCCCAGGCTGTTCAGCCCTCAGAGCATCAACAAGTTTTAATTTGCATGCAGATTTTCTCCTTGTATGGTTTTATTGAAATTGCCCACTTGAAGGAAAAAGGCTCTGGAACGCCTTTTATAATTTTCCAAACTAGTTTGGCACTAATTGTCTTTAGATAACAAAATTCTGGCCTAATGAACAGAGTTACTGTGTTTGGCTTGAAACAATGTCATTTTTGATCAGCATTGATAAATCTTGTAATATTGGTGGATGTTCATTGGTGTTTCTTGACATTTCATTTAGCCTCCTGACAGTTCTCTGTTTTCTTGATATTTCCTTTCCCTAAAAAGCTATTAAGCTCTATTGCAAAGCAAAGCTTGGTTTCTGTATGTTTCAAAATTAATGTAACAAAATGTGAATATGTGAATTATTCTGCGTGCATTTCCATTCATTGCTTTTCCCTTTTCTAAATCACTTGACTCCACAGTGTCCAGAGATACATCCTCATCTGCATGTGATTATTCTTCATTCAGCTTGCCAAAGCCTTTTGTGACCCAGAAAGCTGCTCCTGTGAAAAAGGACCCACCTAAAGAGAAACCAAGTTAGTATGTTTCAGGGGTTTTTAACAGTCCTGCATCAAGGCAGAGTTCCCCATTCTAGACTTGTTTCACTGCAGATTCCCTTCCTAATGTGACACCAAATACGTGCCAGAGAAAGGAGAGGGTGCTTTTAAAATATTTTGAGGAGTTCTGCTGTAACTGCAGCAGCAGTGACTAAAATGTGTCTGATTTTTCAGCTCCTGATGCCTCTCTGAAGAAGAGGAAGCCTCGTTCTATTCTGCCCTTCAGCACATTAATGGATCACAGGTCAAAAGATGAATTGCATCAGGACTGCTTGAGGCTGGCTGCATGTCTGAAAACTAAAGGTACCAGAATAAAACTAAAATGCTGAGAGGGTAGATGCTCTCAGGTACTCACAGTCAAGTGTCCAGGGACTTGGCTTTGACCACAGGGCATTATTTGTCTTAAATCCTCACCTTTATCAAGGAGTGTGACTAGTTGTGGTATCAAACTTAGATCTGAGTGTTGACCAGCAAATCATTAAATCTGCTATACAGGAAAGAAAGTAAAAGACAGAAGTATTTGCCAACAGTTGAGTGGTAGAGTGACTTGGCACATTCCAGCTCCCAGCTTTGTATTAAATCCTAAGAATTCGTTCTTCTTACCTGGTTTAGATAATGAAGATGTGTCCCCTGACCTCAAGGATTGCATCCACCTGGGACTGTTCGCAGACAGGGACTCTCTGCACAAGATGATTGATATGGAAGGTAAGTGGCATAAAGAATGTGTCCACTGTAACTGTTACTTTGAAATAGAAAACAAATTGGGAAAAATGCTTGAGTTCTCTTTATGGTGGATTAGAGTCTAGGATTAAGAATGCAGCTCTGAGTGAGAAGAAGAATATACATCTTTTTCCCAGATAGTTTTTCCATCTTTCAGATGCAAACCTGCCATCCCTTAAGCTTGAATGATTTCACTTTTGCTCTGTGACAAATGATGCTGTTGCACTTGTGCTGATGGGAAGTGTGTTTGCTTCCAACAGGAAAGCACCACTTGGAGAATGGGCACGCAGAGCTCTTCCAGCAGCTCATGCTGTGGAAGGGAGACATGAAGGGTGTCCTGCAGGCAGCTGCTGAGAGGGGGGAGCTGACAGACCAGCTCGTAGCCATGTCACCCATGGGTATGTTTGCTCTTGTACCACATAAACTGATGGAATTGGCTGCCAAGGGTCCCCTCATTCTGGTGGTTCTGGACAGAAACTCAAAGATTGGTTCTTTGTAATACAGTTAGCAGTCCTTACAGCTTGCTGCTGGTTTCAATATGCTTTTAAGTTTTTTTACTGGCGGTGGGGTCCTGCAGTCATATTCAAGCCCTAGTTTTGCCCCGCTTCGCTGACTTGTGTTGGGATGGTTAAGAAATAAGAAACTAACCTGGGGCACAGAAGAGGTACATATTGAAGAAACCACTGATGATATCCCACAGGTATTTTTCCAATTATAAAACTGCCTCCAATGGTGTTGCCTTCTCTTTTGCAGTTGGGTACCAGGCCTGGGTTTGGACAGTGGAAGCCTTTGCCAAGCAGCTGTGTTTTCAGGAGCAGTACGTCAAGGCTGCCTCCCATCTCCTGTCCATCCATAAAGTCTACGAGGCTATCGAGCTCCTCAAAGTGAACAATTTTTACAGGTTGCTGTATATCTATGTTTAGCGCTTTATCTCGGTTTTCCTGTGAGGTAGATTGCGCATTTTGGTTCACTCTTTGCACACGGATTGACTTTTCTGTCTGGTTTCCCTTGTGTGCATTAGAGAAGCGATTGTGATGGCCAAGGCCAGGCTGCGCCCAGAAGATCCAATTCTGAAGGATCTCTACACCAGCTGGGCAGCTCTGCTGGAGAAAGATGGACATTATTCCATGGCTGCCAAATGGTGGGTGTTACTGGGGAGAAAATGGAACTGGTTCCACGCCCGAAACAGAGGTTCAGAGAAGGTTCTTGGGTTTGTAGCAGTTGAGATCTGTTAACTGGTCTGGTCGTTGGTGGTATAAGGTGCTTTCTGAGCCTGATCTCACTTTGCATCAGATTGTTCACCATAGGTCTGTAGTAAACTGTGATAAGAAAAAGTGATGAGAGCTCTGAGAACGTGGAAAATACAGGTTTATCTTCATTTGCATATTTGTGCTACTGGGTTGCAATACAATTTAAAAACTATTTTAGTACCAATCAATTTGTTTTGTTTTTATTTTTTTCAGTTACTTGGGAGCTTCCTCACCCTATGATGCAGTTAAAGTGTTGTCAAAAAAGGGGGATGTGACATCCCTTAAAACTGCTGCTGAGCTTGCTCTGATATCTGGAGAGGAGGAGTTGTCAGCAACTTTGTCTTTGAGATGTGCCCAAGACCTGCTGTTATCCAGGAACTGGGTGGGAGCTCAGGAAGTCCTTCAGCAGCACAAAACTTTATTTGTGAGTCTGGTCCTTCCTTTCCACTTTCTTCAGTGTTCCCTCTCTCCAGATTGACACTGCTTGGCACCACTTCCCATATGATAACAGTCCACAAGTGGTCCTTAGACCTGGTTTTGCCTCAAAATATTTTTCTGGGAGTATGTTGCAATGACCCTGTGGAAAAGCAGGCACCTTTGCAGAGGGCCATGGTGAGGTGGGATATAGGCTCTGTTTGCTGGTTATATGAGAGGTGGTTGAGAAAGTGGGATTCTTTTTTTAACTGTAGTACTGATCATGAGAAGAAAGAAGTGAAGCATTTGCTGTTTGCATTAAAGGAACAAATGAGCCAGCTGTAAGTCCAGCTGCTGGAGGCTTAAATTTGAAATCTCTTGTGGACTGAGAAGCAGGTGGCTGCCTTGGCTTGCTCGAGGTGTCCTTCTGACCGCCCTTAGGCTCTATCACCAAGAAGCTGCTACCAGCCATGATGTTCTTAAGTCACTCTACCTGCTGTGATCAGCAAGGGATTGCTTCTCCTGTTGCAACAGCTCAGTGCTTTTTTCTTTTCCTCCTTGTTAAAGGGCCAAAGACTTGTGTTCTGCCTGAACGAGCTGCTCTGCAGGCGCCTTAGTGACAGGAACCCCTGTGAGCGGAAGAGCCCTGTGCCCCCCTGTTACCACAGCTGGGAGCTGAACAGAGAGGCCTTGTTTTTTGACATGGTGATAGAAGTGTGGCAGAATGTGCTGGGCATGGACACCTCTGAACGAGCCACATGTGCACGGGAGCAGCTGTGCAGGATTGAGCATCCTCCTTCAACCAGCAACACACACCCAAAGCAGGTAAATGGATTTTGATCTGTGCAGGCACAAATCCTTACTGTGGTAGAGGCAGTAAAACCAGCCACTTTGTGGTGTAGTACCAGCCATTGCCAGGGAGCTGATGTCTGCACCGTGCTGCAGGGTGGGGTTAGAGTCTGGGAGAGAGATGATCAGCAGCTGGGACAGCTTTGTCTAGCCACCAGTTTGTTTCTGTGCAGGGTAAGAACTGACGCAGGGTGTTGGGGGTCAGCACTGAGGTCACTGAGATGTGCTGGCTGGGAGCTATTGACAGAGCTGAGTAGTCTCAGCACTGATTCAGGGATTTATATTGAACTGTTAGGGGAGGTAGGGCTGCTTGGTGTCAAAATACCCTGGAGCTGACAAGGTCTCTCCACAGAATGGTGCTCCTGCAGCTCTTCCCTGTGACCACAGTGGGTCACTGCTCCCACTTCTCATCTGCTGTGTAGGACACAGGCAAGCACAGTGGCTGATTTTGCAGCTCCACGTGATAGAGCATTTCTACATCTCCTGCCTGAAGGAGACTGTAAATTGCATTGTCATTAAAATTGCCTTTGGTCAAGTCATGTGCTCCTGGGCCCTTCCACAATGGTCATAAGCTCACACTTTGCAGGAAAATATTAACTGTGCTCTCTGGTGCTTCCTGTAGGTGCTTTTCCATATCTCCCATGACCTGGCCCTTGCAGCCCTGAGCTGCCACTCGGGTACGTGGGATGAGGCAGTGAAAAGTATTCTTGGAGCTGTGACCCGCAGTTTTGATGCTGGGAATTTCACTCTGATGCAGGAGATTTGCAGTATCATCCTTCCTGAGGGTAAGTCTCTCCTTGTGTCTCTTCTGGCACTGAGAGGGCTCTTCCCTGCCAGCACAGCGGTGTCCATTAATGTTCCTGGGATAAATAATGTTTGGAAGCAGCAAGACATACCCATTTCTGTGGAAACTTGTGGAATTTGGCTAGTGCAAAGGCCAGTGGGCGATGAAAATTCCTGCCTGGGGAAGGAAGCTCAGCTGTGTCACCTGGTGTGAGTGATATAGGGAACTGAGTGAATTCTCTTCTGTGAGGGAGATGGGGGACATTAGAAAGCCATGTTCATCCTCTAGCTACAAATGACTCCAACCTGTCCTTCATTCTCCTTAGAGTATGCAGTATTTTAGTTCATGGCTCTTGATTATGTGAGTTGTGTTCTGCAGCTTGGGACCAAGGCAATTTGCTGTAGCTGATGAGAACATTTTAGCTAGGACAGAGCATTGTGGTCACAAAGATGCCAAAGATGGTTTTGCTTTCCTACTTCATATACTGCTCTGCCAGAATCTGAGTAAATCCCTGATTTGGGTTTCCAGGGTTTCCTGGTTCATTGACCAGGAATTTAATAATTTACCAGACCTGCTCTTTGTCTTTGGAAAGTTCCATGAACTATTTGTAATGCTTTTCTCATTATCAGGCTGTGATGACCTGAGACACAAACTGGACAGCACAAATTCTCAGAGCATGGATGCCTGCAGGAGTTTGGAGGGCTTTGTGGCTTACAGACTGCTGTATGACCTGTGGTGGAACCCACCCAGAGACTCCCTTGGCCTGCAGAAGGATGTGTTGGGTCCTGTGCTGTGTCCCAGTGAGCAGATAGCCCTTGAGAAGAGCTGTGTTTCAGGTGACCCATCCCCTGAGGAAACGGTTCCAAGTGCACCTGAGATGGGTGAAAACCTCTGCAGCACAACTGAAGTTCTGAAGTGTGAGACACAAAGCGACTCAAGAACTGACTCAGTGGATTTGGCAGACAGACAGGCAAAACTGAAGGGTTGCCAAGTGCTCCTTTCAGAAGAGATGGCTGCCTTGCAGAACACCCAGCGAGACATAGCTGAGGTCCAGGAGACTTTGGCAGAAATGATCCGCCAGCATCAGCAGCAGAGGAACAATCTCCAGGAAAACACAAATGGAAACACCCAGGGAAGCAGCCTGGAGCAGAGGTCAGAGACTGAATCAGACAAACCATGCTCTGACAGCAACCAGATGAATTGGTAAGATTCAGCACAGGAATGAGTGGATTGAAAAGTGCTGCTTGATTGTGTGTTTGTGCAGGAAATTTCTTGTTTATCTTAGACTGCCTCTAATCTCCAGCTCATCACCCAGGGACACTTGAATATACAGCTCGATATTCTTGCATTTCCCTTGGGCTGAACCACCACGTGCATAAACTCAGTGCAGCTGAATCGTTTTGTGATGCACGAGGTGTTACAGTGAATAAACAGGGCAGCGTGAAAAAGGGAGGATAATGAAAAGGCTAAGCATGATCTAAGAGTTCTCTTTCTTTGTTGAACATTGATTTGGGACTTAGGCAAGAACAAGCTAGAGCGTAAAACGTGTGCGGTTCTCTCCTGTGCTCCTTGTCCAGGAGGGAGGCTACACAGTGACCTAACAAGACAGTTACTCATGACAGCTGCTCTTCTCTTGACAGCAAAGATGAAGTAAAGCAACCGATCACACTCCCTGAGCTCACAAAGCGGCTTCTGCAAGCAAAGCAGAAATTAGCTGAATTCCCAGACAATTTAAAGGTAAGTTTTCAGAAGAGCATTGCAGTCCTGATAAAAGACAAGTCCTTCTGAAAGGGCAGGCTCATCACAGAATCCCTTTAATACAGAAAGGAACAGTGATGTTCCTTGTGATCCTGTGGCAGTTTTGAGAGAGAACTGACACATGGCATCAGGGTGGTATTTTTCTTTCAAGCATAATTTTCCCCATGCAATTGGAAAGCATAGCTAAAGCTCCTGTGTGGGAGAACTCAATGAGATATCCTGTATGGATCGTCCCATGCATTTTAAGAGTAATCCCTTGCTACTTCTGTATGAAAAAAAAAATTATAGACAATGAAATCAAAAATTTAAACTATAAAATGGCCTTTATAGATTAGGAGCTGCAGAAAGTACACATCACACATTTGAAAACATGTAACCATGGTGATTGGGCAAGAGGGGACAAACTTGGATAAATGTGAGGAAGAGAAAATGCATCTCACTCGTGGCTGGCTGTTCCTAGGGCACTACAAAGCAGTGCCTTTAGAGAGCTGCCTGATGATGTTGAACAGCTGTAATACAAAGCGTAGACATCACCTCACGTTCCTTTTCTTGCAGGTCTTCCCATTCCCTGACGTGCTGGAGTGCTGCCTTGTACTCCTCCACCTTGGATCCCAGTGTCCTCTGGAGCTGCAGCAAGAGGCTCTGGCTCTCCTTAGGAAACACGGCCATGCTAGGATTTACAAAAAGGCTGGCAGGAGCTTCTTGACATGACATTTGGAGACCAAACTGTCTCCCTTGAGCTGCCTCCAGCTACTTAACACCCAGGCTGTTCTTCCTTCAAGTGAAGTCTTCTGATGGCTGTGGCTGTTACTGATACAAAATGTCAGGTTTATACACATCCACTTGTGCTCCTCCCGATACTATTTAAGGAGACTGTTAGAAAACTGAAATGCAGTAGAGTGTGGGCTTGAAAGGTTATAACGGATTTTTGTATAGTTTTTTTATTTGTTGAACACTATGCTAATGAAAGCTCTTGCTGTTTACATGCAAGAGGAAGTTTGGAGCAGCTGTAAAGTCTTTCAGCACTGGAGGAAGCGTAGCTGCCCTCAGGAAAATCAATGGTTTCTGTAAGCAAACTGACCCTTAGGCCAGTATCATTCTTAAAAGCATTGTGAGTTTATTTTTTCTCCTTTAAATAAAGTCTTCTACCACCATGAATTGGTATTTAATTCAATGTATAGAAGTCAGTTCTCTAGAATGGTGCTATTCTAGATAGTGCCAAAACAAATCCTGGATTTTGCAGTCTTGAACATGCAGTGTTTTGACCACTCTTAGCTTCCCTAAAGGCTTTGTCTGTCTTGTTAGAAAAAGTAACTTTTCCTATGAAAAACACAAGGCTGCATAAGCCTTAGTGAATACAGCATCTGTCTTAGTCATTTTTAGAAGCAAGGTTTTAAATGCAGCAAGAAAAGCTGATGGGGGAGAGTGTGCATCATGAATTTAGAAAGTTTCAAGTACAGTAAAGATTATTAAGAATTAAAAGAAAGAGTGATGGATTTTTTAGATCAAAAGCTGTTGCAGTCTTCCAGCCAAAATGCAAACTTAATCCTGACAAATTTCCTGCTTCAAGGTGAGTAAAGCCTCAGAACAACTTCAGGAGCAGCAGGTGAAAGGCAGGGGTTGGACTGAAACAAGATCCTGCTGCAGATGAGTTAATCGGTTGCCACCAATCTGAATTTGCTGAATTCTGCACAAAGCACCCAAAACCAGGCGGGGGAGCCAGTGCTTAACCAAACGGCCTTCCTGCACTTACAGCACGAACCACTGGCGTTCAGATGGGGCAGGAAAACTTCACAGCCAAGTTTGTCCCTTTAAGTGGCCACTGTGCACTGCAGGAACACTGCACCACAGCAGGAGCTGTGCTGAGAGCAGCAGGGAGAGAACAGAGCTCTCCCAGAGCTCTCCAGCTCAGCTTTCATCAGCTACTGTCTAATAAGCTCAAAATACATTTTACTGAGAGTACCCCAGCAGCACATCATGAATGGTAAAAGAAATCTTGAGCATCTTTAAGCATGTATCTCCCAAATTCAGATTCCAAAGCCTCAGCTGTGAAAATTTTAGTGCTTGATGGAAAATCCAAAACAAAGCCTGGTTTAAAAAAATTTATTTTACAAAAAATAAAAACTAGTCTTTACAAACATTTCAAATATCAGCTCTAAACCTCAACTCTTAATATTGGATTAGGCTTGTTCAAAATGCCAAAGTCTTAAAAATTTTTGTCATGTCCAAAAGGGTTTGTTCTTTTAAGAAATGTAATTACAGAGCTGTTGAAAAACATACTATAGAATGTTTTTCAAAGTCAGAATCCCAAGTTCTTCATCCTCTTAACTAATTTTTGGGTGTTTATAATGAAAAGAAACAGATGTTTTAAGCATACTGTAAAATTAGGGGCTGGAGAAGCAGGGGCGGGGGGGAAGAGGAATAAATATTTGTCCATCTGCTGACCTAGTTGTGTTGCGGGAGAATAAAATTTGTAGGTTTAAGCTGAAGAAAACTGAAGTCAGAGCATTGGTCCAGTCCCCTGTCAAAGGTGAACTTCTGGGCCTCTGAATGTGTTTCCAGAACAGTTCCTTAATACCCGTAAGAACAAAGCTGAGGCTTAGTATGGGTCAAAGCAGTAACACAGAGAATTAGAAACTAAGGAGTGCTGATCAAATCAGCTCCATTAATCTCCATTCCCTCTGTTGTTAAAGCAAATCTCTGAGTATTTTTAGCTGCAAGGATCATTTTAATGTCATCCGTTCCCAAACCTCTGCAGTGATCAAAGGGAGCAATTTCCACAGACAGAGATAAAATAAGCAAAACACGAGGTGAAGCTGTCACCCTCACAACATGCAGAAGTTTTAAAATAAGCTTTATAAAACACAAATTGCAAATTTGTGTGCGTGTCTGTGTCCATTTTCACTGCATTTCCCAACCCTTAGCTCTACCCAATATTCTACAGGTAAATCTTCCTTGCAGATTCTGTACAGTATAAAGAGGAAAAAACCAGAGGTATACACAGTAGATTCTGTCCTTTGCCCTTGGTATTAAAAATATGGCAAACCACAAATGCTGGCATTAGGAATTCAGTCAACTCTTCTGGGTTTCAAAGGAAAATGCAGCTCTTCAGCAAAACTGCAGGCCTGGTGCAGCCTGTGTACTGGAGATGCTTTTTGAGACACTGTTTAGGGAAAATGGTTGAGGACAGCAGCTGCCAATATGGTAAACATGTTCTGCTGAGGGGCACCGCTCATCACGGCTGCATGTTGTTGATAATGGCCAAAATGCTCATTTTCTCTTGGGCCGAGTCCACATCGTCGTTTTGTTTCTGAGCCACTCCTGTGCCAAGGCCATACAGTCGTCCACAATACTTTGCATCATCAATTGTATCCTCAAAAAATAACTGCAGATTTAAAAAAAAAAAAAAAAAGAAGAGAAACAGGTCTTGTTTTATTGTGCCTCTAAATCAGAAAACACCCAGTGTTAATGAACAGCTCATTTTGAAATCAGCCACCTCCAAGATGGAGTGTTCAAATCAAAATAAGCACATGAAAGGGGAGTAAACAGAACAAGTCTGTGCCAGTATCAGCAACTCCTGTTCCTGACAGTTTCAAGTGTGATGGCCACAAGGCTCAAAAATTCCAAACCAAAACAAACAACACGTTGTACATGTTGACATTTACAGCTAGGAAGTGGAGAAGGAAGAACGCTGCAGTACCTCTTTCATTCTGAAGAACGCCATTCCTGTGAGAAGAGAGTCTGATCCTGCCTGGTGTTGTCGTCCAATTCGCTGCAAATCCAGCTGATCTGCCACTTCCTGAAGGCCACCCTGCAGAGAGAACAGAAGAGATTTTACTTTGGAAGATTCGTCTCTTGCCAAAATTGCCACATTTCTCCAAAACATGAGGGCAAACATAGGCTATGATGAACCAGTGCAGATTCCAGCAGTACACATACTCCAGCTGTGCATGAAACACAGTGTTCAAGAGTGCAGGAATAACTCTTCTCCAATTTAGGTGCCTTCCTTTCCTGCTGCAGATACTTGAGATAACTCTGGGTACATTCACAGGTTACACGTGCTGGGCCTTTCCCTTCCTTTACTCAAACAAGGCTGTGATTCAGTAGATAAATTACTTTAAACCCTCTTACCAGTCAATCAAGTCATGGGGTATTTCATGTACAAGAAATACCCTTGCATAGGAAAGATAAACACGCTGAATTATAACCGCCTCTGATACACAAACCAGAAGGCTGTGGCAATGTCCCCTTTACAACAAACACATTGCTCAGTCTGAAACTGGGGAGGGCAGCATCCATTAGACACAAACTGTGTCCCAGGTGCTTCTGTGTCACTACTGCCTTTTATACACACCCCCGTTTTAAGACAACATTCGCAGCAGTTCTGCCACTGCATTCCTGTACATTTACAGTGTTGATGCCCATCACCTGCTTGCTGGGGATATACAAGTACCTTGAGGTTTTTGCAGCTCTTCATTAAGTACTTCACATCATAGATGGAGGGGAAGAAAAGGTTCAAGATATGGAAAAATTCATGTTCCTCTTCTGGTAACCTGGAATCTGTCAACAACTTCACCATGTAGCCAAAGTCATAACCACTGAAAATAAAACCATAAAGAAACCAGGTAAGCAGGCAGCACCAATAGCCCAATCAGTTCTAATATCTCATTTTTTCAACAGAACTTTATTTGCTGAGCCTTTCAAGCCTTAGTATTTTCTGACATTCATAAAACTCTAGATCCTAGCCAGAACTCATCCTGATTTTCTATGTCAATGTAGGACTTTGGAATGCTCCCCAAGTGCCCTCACGAGCCTTTTGTGGAACAGCTAAGTCATTGGGAAGAATACACATTTGTTCCCAGCTCTGTCCATTTCTGTAGCTAAGGGCAATACAGAAAAGCAGGAAACCCTGCAAGTATCTGTTGAGGGAGAAGGAGGTGGTGGCAAGTCCTTTCATTTGTGATAGAATCAAGGACCAGAGGCTTGCTAATCCAGTTGGTTGAAATGCTACAAAAAAGAGTTCTTAACCACACAGATGGAAGTTCAGAGCACCACCAACACTGTAAGGATGAAGAAACAAAATCCTTACTTTGCAATGCATTTACTAAGTGTAGAAATCACAGTTCAGCTTGGTTAGTAACTTCAAGAGAGGGAGACTGTGACAGCAAAAGGATTCGCAAGCAGTCAGAAAGTCAGACCATGAAGTGTCCTTATTTCTTAAACTTGGCCTTGAAGTATCTTGAAGCTTATTTTAAGAACTGCAGGACTGCTCATTTTTCTCCTTAAAACCTGTCAATCTCTGTGGAAAATGCAGAGAATTGAGAAGAGGTTTAACAAGGTCAGTGATCATCCTGGACCCACCTGTGGAAGGACAGCCATTTCACACTGTCACTGAGGACGACCCCAGATGTCATCAGCAACTCAGCAAAATGCAGGGTATCGATCCCTTCTTCTTCGTGCTTCTGGAACTGCAGCCCAGAGCTGGCAAGGAGGTCTATGGAATCCTGAGAGTACATGTCTTCCCTGAAGGAAAAAAATGCAGGTTTTACTCAGGGTGCTGCCAAGCCAAGCTCATTTTAGAAAAATTCTCCCCACACTGTATGTCAAGAATTGGACTAACCAGTAGGATACCTCTGGGTTCCAATTTGCCTCTGTAGAAAATTCCAACTGACTCAGTTTTAATACCACTAATGCAGCCTCCTACATCCGTAACAAGCTGTTCTGTGAACATAACTAGTTAACAGCTCCATTGCTAGCGCGAATTCCAAAGATTCCACCTCCACAGGATGGAAACTGAGTTTTGAATGATGCTGCTTCTGCAAGGTGAAGGGAAGCACCACAGATGAGGGCCCGGAGAAAAGGGGAGTTCTCCCAAACAGGAAGATGTGCAGCTCTGAAGCACTGACCATCATTCCTGTCCACATTTTTCCTTTTCACTCCACAGCATGTACCACCTTATCAGCACCTCCACCTTCCACCTCTGGGAGTAAACAGCATTGCATCATCCTTGACTCAGGAAGGAGGACAAGAATGATGTGCTCGGTGGAGAGCTGAGCAGGAACCCGACATCTTTACGGGTTTGTGTCATTTGAGGGGGAGCAAACACACAGAGCCAAGTTCTATCAATATGATAACTCATTTAAATGAAGTGATCACACAGCAAAAACCACTTCACTCTGATTTCAATAGTTTTAAGAAGCTTACAAATTTGTGGAGTAAATAGTGCAACTTCTGGGTTCAAGAACTGGATGATCTGCACATAGTAGCTACAAATTTTTGTAATGCTTTCCAATTTTTATTTCATAAAAATAGATTGATTTCCTCTACATGTGTGGTTTTGCCAGATAAACCCTTTCTTTATTTCCAGACAGCTCTAGTGGTAATTATGCTGAGTTTATCTTTATAATTACAGGGGAAGGGATAATGAAACTTGTTTCAGCTGCAACCCAGGATATTACAGTATGGAGGAGACAAGAACTGCCACACTCCATTTAACAAGATTCATTCTCCTGAACAGATGTGATGATTACACCAACACGTTTTTAGATCCCAGCTTATACTTAAGCATGGATCTGTAAAGAGGTCTTTTTCTTTTTGATGAGACCAGCACATCCATTCATTTTTAGCAGAAAGAGATGGAGTTTTACATATATATAAATATATATAAAATTTCAAACATTGTTCCAGAAAAAAAAGGACACATAAATTTAACAGGAGAAAGGATAATAAGGACAGAATTTCAGCATGGCTTTGACTTCCAGAAACATTAACTCCTGGCACTCCAAAATAGGTTCACACATAATTTGTACTAGAATCTGAATTCTTATTGCTCGGAAGCAGGCAGCAATGATGAACACATGGACACTGGTATTTGCCAAAGGAAAGCATCCCTCCAGCAGGAGGGAACAGGAAATTATTCCCCAGCTCAAAGACTCACGTAAGGTTGAATTTGAAGTTGAACTGCCAGGTGTTGATGCCAGAAGGATATTCTCCTTTCTCATTTGTGAAGGTCAGGCCCAGCTGGATAATCTTCAGCAGGTCAACATTACAGCGAAGGAGCTGGTACTGATAATCTATGGAGCTGCGGAATTCGCCGATCGGCCTCACAACAACTCCGGGAAACTCTGTGTCCTAGGAGAGAAGGGAAAATCGAGTTTCACCCTGGATTCCATTAGGAATCATTATCACCACTCCGTAAGGAGGATAGTCCAGACAGTGAAAACCTTCACTGCTTCTGAGAAACAGTCAATGCCAACATTAACAAAAACTACTGTCAATCAAAACACACCTTAACAACAGCAGCCATCTGTCAGATGGAAAACCATCTATTAGATGGAAAACCTCTCACTTAGCCAGTGACTGTGAGCTGTCTTTGCTGAAAACCACACTGCCATACTCTTTCTACCCTCAGATTAGGTCACTTAGCTTCTACTGACTACAGGCAACATCTTTCACAACAAACCCCGTGCTGTGCACCTGACACAATCTCTCCCTTGCCCAAGAGGTTTTTCTGTCTGCTCTTGCAGCGCTGCCACTAAAGCAGACCCTGAGCACGCTTTCAGGGAGATTAAAAAGAAGCAAAAAAGTTCATTTCCTATTGACATATGTTAACAAAAAATCATATTCACTTCCACAACTGAATTTCACACCAAAATCCTACACACTCTGCAGAGGCACCTGTCTTTATGCCACACTTTTAATAAGGATGTTTCATATGTTGAGGTTCAGTGTTCCTAAGCAAAGCTGGCAGAACTCACAGTATCACAGCTAAAACCAGTTCTTTATCTAACACACTGGGTGCTGCCAAGCATGCAGACTTGTAAGAGCAGGAGGGGATTCCTCCCGCCTGGGGAGATTATGCTCTTCTTGAACAAAGCTTTCTGAACACTGTCTTATCTACAGCCAGAGTATTTTTCTTCCCTAAGAATCAACATCTAATACCTTCCATTAAAAAGGAGGCAGCCCAGCTGGCTAGCAGTCACTTGTAGGTCTTCTGACCTCCAGTCCCATGGCATCTGCCATAACCAAATGGAGAAAGACATTCAACGGACAAACAAGCCAGTGGAAAAATAGGGCTTAAAACCCAATTGTGACTTGTTTCATTTTCCTGTTCCACAAACTAATACACTATGAATAGCTAAATATTAAATAAATTCATGTTTTTAAGGTGGTCCCCTCTTCCCCTTCTCTCACTCAATCCATACTCAGCGATGCTTGTATTAAATTCTGGAAAGCTACTCAACAGCTTTTTATTTTTTCACCTCTTCTAGTTCAGTTTGACTGGCGGTAGGCAGAAATCATTTCTCACTCAAGAATCAACTTACTCCCCTACCCAAAAGAATCCCTTGACTAAGGCAATCAGGTCAAGTATAAAACATTTACCATGGCAATGTAGCTGTAACTGAGAACAATCTCCCGAATTTTCCTCATCTCCTCCTCCAGGTTGTTGGCCCATACTTCACAGATAACCTGGCTGTTCTCTGCAAGGGCTGCTGGCATCTTGCAGGGACCAGAAGAAAGGCAGCTGATGCTGAACTCAAATGACAGTGTAGGATCACAAGCCGTGCAATCTTATCAGTGTGCTGCAGTAAAGAGATAAATAAATAATGCTTTAAGTGAAGGAAGAGTGACATGTGAATAAATGCTCTGTAGGAGTCAGTCACGCTTCCATTTTCACCTTCAAATAACCCATTTAAAGTTTACACCAAGTTCTCTCTTGCTTTATCACTTTCTGTGAACATGCTGAATGAAATCTAGAGCATCTGTTCACAATATTAGAGCAGATGCACAACCAACAGTCCAGTTATTTATGTAAAGAATCGTTATCCCTATCTTCCTTTTCCTGTCATAAACTGTGGGCACAAGATGTACAGGCAGTGAATCCCCATCTTTAATCCACAGCTACTTCCCCATCCCTGGAAGTGTTGGGGGCCAAGCTGGATGGAGCCCTGAGCCACCTGGTCTAGTGGAAGGTGTCCCTGCCCACAGCAATGGGGTGGAATGGGATGATCTTGAAGGTCCCTTCCAATCCAAACCATTCTGTGATTCTCTGATGAGGACAATTGTTTAAACACAGTAACAGAATGCATTAGGGAGAACACTCATTGGCCCAAGTTCCAATGTGTATGAGGGGTGCCAAGATGGAGCTGGGCTCTTCTTGGTGATGCCAAGCAATAGCACAAGAGGCAGTGGGCAGAAACTGATGCACAGGAAGTCTTCCCTGAACATGAGGAAGAACATGAGCAAAAACTGTGCAGTGACCAGGCATGGGAAGGGATTGCCCAGAGAGTTTTTGGAGTCTGCCTCAGTGGAGATATTCCAGAACCGTCTGGACACAATCCTGTGCCATATGCTCTGGGAGGACGCTGCTTGAGCAGGGAGACTGGACCAGGTGACCACTGCGGTCCCTTCTAACCGGACCCATCCTGGGATTCTGTGGTTCGCTGATCTAACGCGGGACACACTGCAGCGGGGTGTTTCAGCTGAAACCACCGGCAGTGTCGGCAGTGTCAGCAGTGCTACAGCTCGGACGAGCCTCGGGCTGGTGCCCATTTCCCGCAATAACACCAGGGAACCGCTCCCAGGCGTCTGCAAGGGGGCTCCAGCTCAGCCCGCGGCCGGGCCCTGCGCCACCAGTTGCCCGGCGGGACCGAGCGCACCGCCACAGCCCAGCCCAGCCCGGGGTCACCGCAGGGCCCCCTCACAGCCTGGGGGCGGCCGGACGAGGCTCAGTGCGGCCGGCAAGCGGGAGGGCCGCTGTCCCCGCCGCAGCCCCCCGAGCCCGAGCCCAGCCCTGAGCCCGAGCCCAGCCCTGCGCCCCCCGCGCCCGTCCCGGAGCCTGTCGCGGTGCCTGCCCGCCCGCCCCGCNCAGCGCGCGCCGCGGGGCGGGGGGAGGGGGGAGGGTTCGTTACTGCGCGCGGCCGCGGTGCCCGTCCCGCGCATGCGCGCAGCCCCGGCCGACTCGGGTTTCTGCTCCTCGCCCCCCCCCGCAGCGCCGCCAATGGGCTCGCCCGGGCTCCCCGCGCCGCGAACGGCGGGCGAGTCCAAGCGCCGCGGGCGGGGGGGAGGGATGAGGGAGCTGGGTGCCTCCGCTCCTTGAGGGAACAGGCGCCATAACGCCCACCGGGGCTGGGCTGGCTCCCAGCATGGGGAGCCCCCAGCACCCCGATCCCTCGGGACACGGGCTGCGCCGGGCCCTGGCTGAGCGTCCCCGAAAGAAGCAGCGGCCGCCCCTCCCTCACCAAGGGGAGGTGAGGGGGTCCCCGGGTCGGGGTTAGGCCCGAGCCCCCCCGGGCTCCCAGGCCGCGGGCGCGCAGGGTGGGAGTGGGATGAGGGTTTGTTTTCCAAGGGATTTTCTAAGGCCCGGGGAGCGAGCCACTGCTGTCCTGGCACGCGTAGCTCCTACGGTGTAGTGCGGATCAAGCTCATTAATTGAGCAAGTTCTGCATCTTCCTGCAGGAGCTTAGAAGTCATTTAAGTTCCTGCTACACCTGCAGGCTTTCAGTCTGGCTTCTCCTGTTCCACGAATGGAATTTAAATTACGTTAGCAACAGAAGGTTGTAGCTGGTAAAGCAGCTACTGCTTGTGTAACGCGGCTGCCAACACTTGCTTTGCTGGCTGATGCTGATGGCAGATAGGCAGTTCATTTGGAAGCTTGTCTACTAATTAAGCTTAGATAGTATTTCCTTTCTTTTAGACTGCCGTCCTTCTGGATAGGGTTGCATCTGTTGTAAAATACGTATATGCCTATATATATACACATATAGATGTGCTGGTACTGGATTATCTACCCACCATATGGGAGTCTTTCCTCTCCCTGAATCTCAGCTACTTGCCCAGCATTTTAATCAAAGTATCTGGAAAACCAGATACTGGTATCTTTCACATGTCAGACATCGTTCAGTGTCTCAGGTTTAATGTTCATACCTCAGCAGAAATGTTACCTTTAGAAAAGAAGAGGGTTTTTGAAGTGCTGCTCTGTCAAGTGACCTTGCTGCTGTCAGCATTTTATTACATCCTATTACTGAGCCTTATTTTGATTCAAAGTTTATCTTCGGAGATGATAGAGAGTTACAGTTTTGCCTTAGCTCTGCAGTCTGTTGTGTAAATTATGCAACATGCAATATGCTACACTGGCAGAAAATAATCACCTTTCTTCCAGTGGTCAGTTGAGTCTGGGATTTTGTACAAGGAAATCTCTATTGTTAGCAGGTAAATGCAGCAGGCTGGATTACAGCACCCTGTAAATACAAGGTTACATTTTTATTTCCCGAAAGAGTTCAGAGTAATTTTTCTTGCCCGTAAACCCAGCGGTTGAAGGGATGGTGAATCCTGGGGAAATGGGAGGATGCATCTTCTCAGGCCGCTGTAAATATCTGTGCCTTGGTACTGTAATAAAAATGTGTTGCAGGCAATAATCACCTGTGATAAATTACATTTGTAGTGTTTAAAATGTTGTGTGTAAATTAAAGCTGCTCAGGGATGTTTGCAAGCACTGGTGGGAAGAACTGGAGATGTGTTTTGCTCTGTGAGATCCGAATTTGTTTTTTTTCAAACGATGTGGCTAATAAAGATTCAAAATAGCTGGAAAAGGCACCCTGCTCTTTAAAAAGTCCTGTCATTTCTGTATTTGGAGTTATTACCAAGTTTGTCTCTGGCTCCAGCACTCCAAAGCAGGTCTTGAGGAGTCCTAACACCTACACATGAATGCAGAGCTGCATTAAAAGGTGGAATAAAGGCCTTCAGCTCAACATTTTCACACTGGGCAGCCTGAGCTGCATGTCCTGTTGTGCCTTTAGAGTTTAGTCACAGCACCACAGGAAAACGTACTTGTGGGAATCCTGAAACGTGAATTTGTGTTTTCCTCAACCCTTCTCTTGTTCCACAGATGTCCCCAAAGCAACCACTGCAGTGCTAGGTGGTGGCACACATGCCCTGGCAGATGGTGAGAAATCTGGTTCAGAATGCAAGGAATTCGGCACTGGGTGACGCGTGCCAAGTTCAGATTCCTCTTCAGCCTTAGAGGAACTGTCAGTATAGGCTTGTACGATCCTGAAAGATACTTCGTAGGTTTTCCCTTGAAGTTCCTTTCAAACAGTGAAACAACCAGTGACTGTTACAAAAACTGTGGGGAGTGAAATAAGTTATTTTAGGAAGTGTCTGATCAAAAAGCTTTTTTCTGAGAAGAAATCAGACTTCTTGCATGGCTCAGCAAAGATTGCACCAGCACTGGAGTGTCTGTGATGGAGACATCAGCACAGGGCACAGGGCAGCCAGCAGGCAGGGACAGCTGTTAGATCAGTGACAACCTGTGCTGGGCACAAAATTGCAGCAGAAGATAAATGACAATTACAGTCCTATGACTAATGTGCTGAGCTGTCCCTATGGGTATGAATATTTCAGAGATCACCCATGTGGGGATTGAACAGTGGTTAAAAAGGAACACTGAGGTCTGAAATTCCCTGTCTTATCACCTACTTTTGGCTGCTGGATGAGCAGCCCTCCCCCTGCAAGCTCAAATCCAAAGATCAGCTGAGGACATTATACTTATGGCACCCCTCTCTTGAGATGCTCATTTCCACTTCCTCCTCTGCACGTGAGTAAATGCTTTGAAGGAATCACGTTCCTCTCTGTTGAGTCTGCTCTGTGTGATAAATACCAATAGTAGCAACAGCTAAGAATTACAACTTCTGTCCCTACCAGGGAATCGTTGGAATTAGGCAAGAGAAAGTGTCGATGGAAACAGTAATAAGAGTGTTAAATCCTGTTCCCTCTTGCAGAGCTCTCTGCAGATACAGCTCTGCTGGCGTGAGATGTTACTGAGAAAGAGCCTGCGCTGCTTCACCTGTGGAGGGCAAACAAGGCTAACTGTGAGGCAGAGGTGATAGTCCCTGTCTTTCCTCTGGTGGAAAAATAGATCTGGAAAGTTATGATAGTAGCACCCTCAGTTCTCAGAGCTTAGTTCGTAATAAGACACTATTTATGGGGTAAGTAACAGATTGGGGCCACATTTGCATAATAAAGACCAATGCTACTGTAAATTACATTTTGCTCTCTGCAATACCGTAATTACCGACTTTATGATCTGTAAACATCATGTTTAAAGACAACTGAGCCCAAGCACGTGCTAACCTGTATTTTATCTTCACCTTGCCCATGGAAGCAACGTGTGTAACTGGTTGAGGGCACTGTGTAGCAAGAGTTGGTGTAATTTTTAGACTTAGTACAACAGCATGAAATTGGACTGCTGTTTTTTTGCCAAATTCCACAGTAACCCTTATTGCTTTTAACAAATACACCTTTGACCCATTCAGTTGCACTGGCAGTAGCTATTTTGTGCTCCAGCCATGAGTTAGTGAATTATAAAAACTACTTATCTTTAGGGTATTCATGGCTTTTTTATTCTTGGGTACAACAATGAAAAACTTACCTGCAGGGATGTATTCCACATGCTCCACTGAGTAACAGCGTGCACATGCACACGGGGAGCACTGCCAGCACTAACAGTGACATGGCACTGGCTTCACATGACTTGTCTGGGAGGGGACGGGCAGCTCCTGCTTGGAAACACCCCCGTCGCCCTTGCCTAAACCCTCATAAAGTTTCAACAGCGGTAGAGAAAAGTGAGGAGTTGAACTCTGGGCTTTGAACAGACACAAAGGACCTCTCCTAGGCTACCATCAGCAGGAGGTGAGCAGAGAACAGGCAGCCAGAGTACAAGGGTGTAGTAGCTTGAAAAGATGTCATAGAAATTTTGAGGAAGTCATTAAAAGTCGATGTCATGTGTCTGTGTGAAGTCCATTGTCAGCTTTTCTAGGAACGGTGGTTGCCCTCAGATCTGTGCAGTGCTTGGTGGGACATCAAACACCACGTCTGGTCCTGTGTCTGTCCACACGGAGTGGCTGATATGCAGCTGTTCAGGTGACCAGGTAAGTGGTCCTGTGTTTTTTGTTCTGTGTGTTCTGTGCTTTCATGGACAGTCACAGCCTTTGTTCTCCCAGGAGCAGTCTTCCACTGTCTGTGTCCTGTAAAGGTTGATTTCGGTGAAGTAAGATCTACAACAGAAGCTCCAGGCAGGAAGGCAGAGGGAATGCTGAGGAGCTGTGGTGGGCAGCCAGGCCCTCACAGGGAGCTCTTGGAGCTGGTGCTGAGCTGCACCTGCCCTGCAGGGCTCTGGCCGGTGTCAGAAGGATGCAGTGCAGTGGGTGCAGAACAGGGACAAGGGCACCTGTGCTGCCTCAGCTTGGGGCTGTCTGGGCTCCAGAAATGCAAGGGAACAGCAGACATGGGGCATAAATAATAAGGCACATATTTAAAAAAATGTAAAAAATACAGTAGGGTGTTTTTCAGATTGTACTCAGATTATATTGAGCATTTTAAAATGTGATTTGGACAAACTATCTTTCAGTACCTGAAGTGGAAAGTTCAGTGAAAACAAGATCTGTGACTTAATGAACAGTTGTTGGGCAAATGAAGTTATACATGAAAATAATAATATAAAAAATGTATTAGAATTCCTGTTTGACTTGTGTATGTTTCCCCTTTAATGTCAAGAGACTGATTGGAAAAGCAATTACTTTTACTTCAGGGTTGAGAATTTGCTTTGGATCAAATTTTGTGTTAACTAATTTGAAATATCTGGAAAGCAACTTTTTTTTTAAGCAGCACTAGTTCTAGCTGATATTTGGAAATAGCTGCAGGCAGCTGAGAGCTTCAGTGGTTGATTCGGGGCTGTAAAATATGCCAACAGGAGAGCAGTGCCAAGCAGCTGAATGGCTTTTTTGTTTGCTGAAACAGCCATGGTTACATGAATGGTTTTTTAATGTATTTGGTGTATTCTGAATCAGGAGATACATTAGGCAATAAAAAAAAAGAGTAGGTAATGAGATGTTGGGGAAAACCTACTCTATGCAAATTTATCTGGGTTTAATGTAAATAATGTAAAATTTTATCCTGAAATTTGGCTTAATAGAGGTAGTGTTCTGAAACAGTGGGTAAGCAGACATGGCAGCTCTGTTTTGAATTGGAAATCTTTGCCCAAGCCAGCCTTCTGTCATAAATTGATTATTTTAAAAAGACTACTAGAAATGTGATTGTAATTTTAACTCTTTCCTAAATGCACAGGATATGTGACTCAATCAAGTAATAGCTCTTTCTTCTTCTGAAAACTCAAGGCAATCACATTTTCTACAGTGTTCTGCTCTCTAGCTCTGCTCACGCAGAAGTTCAGCAGGTTTGAGTCAGCACTGCTGGATGGAGGAACCTCTGGAGCATCAGCCTTCCAGCTCAGTGAGGTTCCCCTTTTACAGCTGCCTCTCCTATATCTAATTTTGTCTGCTACAAAGTCATCTGAGCAGAATAATCTCTTTAACCACAGAAAACTATGGCCAGCACTATTTACTCTACTGTCCCAGCAGAATAATTGGATATTGCTGTTTTCAGCTCCCTACTGGGTGGTTGTGAAGATAGGGATGTGCACAGCCAAAGGGTAAATAATAGGAATTATAACCAAAAAAATTTCAAGTGGAAAAAAATTACAGTGAAGGTTGTCAAACACTGGAACAGATTTCCCAGAGAAGCTGTGAAATCTCCCTCTGGGCAGCCACTCAACTGTTCAAGGCTCTGAACAACCNGCTGTGAAATCTCCCTCTGGGCAGTTCAAGGCTCTGAACAACTTGGTAAGAAAGCTGGAATGGAGCAAAGCCTCCAAGGAATGGGTTATTCAAGCCTGACATACTTCAAGCATTAGTAGTGTTCTCTCGGAGACAGCACACCTGCCCTGAGAGGACCTGTGTGACAAGATGGGCACATAGTGGATGTTACGTAATGGACGTGATTAGAAGGTCTTTTAAAAATTAAGATCAATTTAAATTTGGCCTGTGGCATGTTATTGATGATGCACAGTTCAGGCTAGCAGGTTATTTTTGGTTGTTTCTTATGGGTATTCTTCATCAGATATATTAGAGTGCAATTGTATTTTACCAATAAAGATGTGGTTGGCAAACAATGTGTGAGAGGGAAAGAAAATCCCACAGACTGGCTGGGGAAGCTCACAAAGTCCAGTAGTGAGGAGCTCTGTGTCTGGGGAAGGACGAGAAGCCCTGGGACACTGCAGGTTCCCTAACACATTCTCATTTTAAGCGATAGCACCTTAGGACACCTCTCACACTACTGGTTTTTTGGCCAAGGGAGACAAAGTAAACTTGGATTTGGGGTTTTTTTAAGACTGCTACCAAAACTTAGCATTTCCCATAGGAGTCCATCCAGCCCTGGTGTTGAAATACGGGGTTGGGAGTTGGCCTCAGGGCGTCAAGTTTCAAATCCTTTTTTGCCTTATTTTTCTTTTTTCCTTCTCAGAACTGTCTAACATGAGTTTCTTCCACTAAAGTGTGTGGTGTGGTGGGCTGGCCTTGCTCTTTTGTGTCTGTGAGTAAGCAGGAAGAAGGAGTCTAATTTTTCTGTCTCATGCCCTTTAACCTGCATACTAATATGTAATGTAACAGAGCTGGGAACACCTGTAAATAAACACAGTTGTATTTGTAAGAACATACCCAGAAGGCTATAATTTCAAATCTAAACTATAACCTTCTAATACAGGACTTCTTTTTGACAGTTTATTCCTCCTTTCTGAAACGCTGCAAGAAGAGTACTCCCAAGAGGCTTCCCTCCATCATCAAGGTAATAGAATATCATCTTCCTAATGAGTAATTTTCCAACTGTTTGTACCTTAGACAGGGACCTTTGAACCTTCTCTGTGCTTGCCTTTGTACTTGAGGTAACAGTTTGCCTGTGCTTGAATATTCTGCTGAGTAGGAAAAGCAAAATGGATTAAATTCTGCAATCCTCAGTAATCAGGCCATCATATTATTACAAGTTGTGTGTTTGTTCTTAAAGACCATGTGAAACCAAGAAAACATTAAGGAATGTTCTGTTAACTTTTTTATATCTAATTATATCTGATGATAAGAGTGCAGAAATATAAAAACGGCTACACAATAATCCCTAGGACAGCCAGAATGTGGCCTGAAATACAGAACCCTTCATGGCCATGGCCAGCAGTGAAGCTCCAGCAGTTACTTAAACCTTGGGTTTATTTTTTTGATTTCTTTTAACAGAACCATCAAAAAATGGTCAAGCCAGAGCCAAATGCAGGGAGATTTATTATGAGGTGGCCACGTGCCCATTTTGGACTTTAACCCTCTAAGTGACCATAGCAGGACTTGAAGCAAAGATGATTTTCTTACTTACCATGTTCCTAAGCTGTAACTGAGAGTTTGAGTGAAGGCTGTGGGGCTCTACTGTGTTAATCCTGTGTGGCACAAACTCACTTTGTTTTCATTCCTGTTCATTTAATTGCATGTTGTCATTATGGAAGAACATATGTCCCACATTTCCTTACAGCCTGGGAAGGGCTGGAGTAGCTACTGGGTGCTGCAGTGTACGCCTGGGCCAGATCAAGGGAGAGATTCTTACCACAACACACCAGTCACACAATCAAAAGCTTTGGTTTTGGCTGTTCTCCCATTTTTCTTTGTTATCTTTGTTATCCCTGTTCATCTTCTGGGACCCTACTAACCCCTCAGGAAATAAGGGCATTTTTCTTCTGGAGAACTCAGCTTTGCTCAATGGCCACCACAGGAAGGACGGAGCAGGACAGGACAGGGCACAGAGTAAATCTTTTACACTTTTATCGCTGAACTGCAAGTGGAGGGGATTTGCTGTTGTCAGCATCATATTCTGCCACTCTCCAGCTGGACAAGGTTCACTTACTTAGATCACCTTTTATTTCAGATGGAGAGAGACTCTGGATATTCCACTGCTGAGCTGCAGAAGCAGGTAAAGGCTCAAGGTCGTCTTTTAAAGGAAGCATTGTGCAGGTGCTTTGGAAGGCTGGATGTGTTGAATCACCTTCTAAGAGAAGTGACAGACACATCCTCATTCCAAACATTTTAGCACAATTAGGAGCTCATCTCTTATCACTGAAGCAACATTTCCCCAGCATTTTTCCCTTCCAGTGGACTGCAGCTAGAGCAGCAAGTGGGGAAGGGCCTGTTATCTTCGTTTGCACAGCAAGAACCCACCAGAGCCCCGCATAACCAGAAGCTGTGCCACCTCACTGGGCCTGCTCCTCAGAGTGGTCCTGCTAAACACTTATTTCCCAGCTGGTGTGCCCCAGTCTCTTTACCTTGCCAGCAGCAACCGTGTTCTGCACTTAAGGAATTTGACAACTTCTACACGCACTTTAAGAGAAAGAACTCAAGCAATCCATGAATTAGTTTGGAAACAGTATGCTGTGGTGTAGCTGTTGGCATGAGGAGAAACGGGGTGTTAAGCACTTGGACTTGATGAACAAGATTTTTTTTCTATGTAAACTTTTCTTTCTTCTACATCTCATGTAATTATACTGTGTGGGATTCATGGAACCACTTCATCACATGCAATAAAAACACAGCCTCAAAACAAGACAGTTTCTAGCCAAAGGGTTTTTAAAACAGCTGAAGTGCTGAGCTTTAGCTCCTCTCTGTCCTGTCTCAGAGCAGGACATGCAGTGTCTGCGAGTGTTAGGAGTTTCTAATGTTTGAAACTCTTGAGCTGGAGGATGCTAAAGCAACTGAAACCTTACTTGGTCTAACTAAAAATTCTGACACTTGTAAGACAGAATTTTTGTTTGGTATGGTCTTTCTTCATCCCAGGAGAAAAAGAATTTATAGGATACAAGTCTGTTAAAAAGCTCAGAGCTTTCTATAGCTTCTGTAACCATTTTTTTAAAGGAATATGTAAATGATGGTCCAGGCTCTAAAGGTTAAGGAAGTTGTACATCAACATACATGGGGCGTAACATAGATACAGCTGGAAGTATGAAACTGCTAAGAGAGCAAATCACTGGTCCAGGATCCAGCAGGCACTATCTGAAGCTGGAGGAGAGGCTCTTGCCAGCCTGGCATTTGCAGTTCAGTACAATCGGTGATAACAGTGGCAGCTGATTGCACTGCTCTCATATAAACCCATGGCGTTCACAAACATCGAACTGTAGGGCACTTTCTCCCTAGCTGCTTGTTCAGTAAAAAAAAAACCAAAAAAGAACAAAAAGGAGGAGGTGATAGGAGGTAATGGTTGGTTGTTTGTTTTAATAGTGAATGTTTCAGTGCTAATGAGCAAAGTTCTGTCCTGATACAAATAAATATTACTCAGAAGTCCTGAGCCACGTTTAGTGTTCTGTAGCTGTTACAGAATCTAAAAGCCATGTAAAGAGGATTCCTTTATATTGCATTACCCTAAACCACCTGCATTTGGCATTTCTCAGAGCCGCTTCTCTTGTTTGCCGTCTCTGACAGGAGGTGAGCAGGACAGCAGCTATGAATCACACTGTTTTTACTCCAGTCTGTTTGTGCAGCACAACACCACAGTTAGAAAACAGGAAGGACAGACGAATGAAGAAGACAATAGCTGGTTATTATACTGTATTGTTTTAGAATTGCATTGACTTTTTAAAAAACAATTATATTGCAGATAAATATAAAATCTGAAAACCAAATTAATTGCACTCCAGAGCCAATTCAAACTTGGACTACTCTAAAAGACAGATCATGAATTATAAATTTGTTGTATATTTGCTAAACAACTTTGTTTTGAATATTTGAATATTCAAATATATTGAATTCTGCTTTTTGAATATACTTATTCCTGTTAACCAGGTCATCTGAGCACAGCAGTTCTTGACTGCTGTGGGAAGAAAACATTGCGTCCTGGGAGGGAGAAAATACTGAGGGAGGGAGGTGCTGAGATGGAGCAATATTCCTTATTGCCAGGTGTTCCTTTCCCACTGTTCTGAGTTATCCAGAAGTCCCTTGAGTTACAGCCCTCCAGGTACTGAGCAGCATGCCAAATAAAAACAAAGAGGGAAAAAATGAGTGGTCCTTTCTCTCCCTTTGGTTATTCCAGAGAAATTCCACATTAGTGATGGATCAGGTCTCTGTAAGCATGGCAGATGCGTGTGTGTGTAGTCCCCCCTCAATTACACACAATATCCCACAACAGCTTTGTTATTGTGTTCTTCAGAGTGTGTGTGAAACCAAACAGGCCATCACAGGACTGCCTGCATCATTTCAAATACCAAAAATGCCAGGGCAGGACACAGCAGCACGTGCTTACTCTTGTTGCTTCTCACAGGGAGAGAAGCTCTGGGATGCCTTGAAGATCAGTGCCTACGTCTTCAGTACAGGCCTGCTCATGTTCACTGCCTTAGTGAACTCTGTTTCTTGGTAAGAATGTTCAAACAAAGCAGCTTGAGGAGAAACCTTTCTGTGGAAAGGGGGAAAAGTGGATGAAAAGAAGATGGGCAACCAAGAACTCTTATTCCCACAGGCTTATGCAGAGTATAACTTTAGGCAGTTTCTGGCAAACAGCATGGCTGAAGTTCTACAACCAGATGGAGGGAGATGAGTGGACAATCTTCCTCATTGGTGAGTTTTAACAGTGCTCCTCAGGAGAAACCATCCATGTATTACATATGAAAGGGGGACAGGGACAAGCTTCTGAACTCACTAATCCTCCCACTGACAAGCACTGGCTGGGAAGCCACCCACAGCTGATGTAGTGCAGCTGTTCTGCTTTTGAATGGGGTCACCATCAGAACCCTGTACAGATTAAAAATCTGATCTTTTTGCTGCTGCTGAAGTGGCTTCCCTGTGAAGACACTCTGCTCTTGTGAGAACTGAATGACTCAGTAGAAGTAATTACTAAAAATTTAAGTAAAATTAGTGAATTTTACTCTTGCTGTAGTACTTACAAAACTCTTTTCTGTGATTAGCAGCTGGTGAACAGAACTGGTAGGGACCTTGCAAAGTTCTAGAGATCAACTCAACCTTATCCTACTTGCATTTAAAAGCAACAGAGACCTCCCAGCCACCTAGAAAAGCCTTTTCTTAGTTTATGTCAAATTTCAACTTCTGAGACATTTGTCTGCTCTAACCTCCTTCCCATTCTTTAATCCTACATGGATGTCAGAACTTACCCATATTCCATTTGACAGCATCTTGGGGCAGGGGACATGCACTTGGCACGTCTGGGTCCCAGCAAGGTCCTCTGGGTACTGTGCCCAGTGTATTTTGTTTCTGGTTTAGCCATAGCCCTCAATTCATTCACACATCTCTGCCCTTTCCTCATGCCACAGGGGCTGCATTGGTGCCTGCACTTGCTTTCTGGGGCTTCAATGGAATCCTTCTGGTGGCTGACGTAACAGGAAAGCCAACTTTCATTACTCGCTATCGTATTCAGCTGGGCAAGAATGATCCTGTAAGTACTTCTCACTCTGCCTTTTCTGCTGCCTAAACACCTCCTGCAGTCTCTTAGGCCAGGAATGGGGAGAAGAACCTGTTATGCTTTTCTCTTGCAAGCAGGTGGGATTCCAGGAGAATCAAGCCAAGTCTTGTATACCCACTGCAGGGAGGAAGGCAGATCCTGTAATTAGGTTACTGATCAGATCTGCATTGACTGCTTGTTAAAGAGCTGATCCCAGAACTAACTGCCTACAAGTCTTGGAGCTTTTCATTTCTCCAACTAAAACTGCATGGCTTCTTTCTTAGCCTCAAGTCCTCACTTCTCTTTTGCAGGTGGACACAAAGAAACTGTACCAAGCCATCTACACAGCACTGGGTAATCAGTTCTTTATCTCCCTGCCCATGCTTGTGCCCATGTTTTACATCATGACATGGTGGGGCAACAGCTTCAGCAAGGAATTACCCACCTTCCAGTGGTTTCTTGTGGAGCTAAGCATTTTTACTGTAATAGAGGAAATTCTCTTCTATTATACACACAGGTGAGCTGAGCACAGGAACAGGACTCTTGATATTCCTCCATGCCTTTAAGCTTATATCCTACAACTAATAATCCTCGTCCCTCTCTTCCACCAGTCTTGTATTTATATGGGAAATCTTACAGGTCCTGAAATCCACCCTCACAACATGAGGCCTTGGTGCTGCCAGTAACTGTAGTAAGCAAGAATGTGTAGAATTTTAAAGGTGGAACAGCTTAAAAGCTAAGGAAGAAACAAAACAGGCAGTTTTGCACAGAAGCTGCAACCCAGCTTCTCTGAAAAGAACAAGACTGACTATCCTGAAAGACAGAAATCTCAAGGGTCATTGGCTGATCTCTGCTCCCTTGTACAGCACCAGCAAATCAAGGCCTGGCTCCCAACACTGCAGGATTTCCAAGCACTGACAACAACATTAGAGGACAGAACTAAAGCAAGGAAGACAAAAGCCCAGACAGAAGCAAGCACAGCACTCTCAGAAATATGTAGGTTTCCATTTAGGACAAATGCACCCAAAAAATGTAAATGTCATTTTTTACAAAGGACCCACAGAACCAAATATTCTGACTCTTAGACAGTTGCCAGTAGAAAAAGTCAAAACAGTGAAAATATAAAGTGAATCTTCCCCTACCTAGTACTCCCAGATTTGAGTAAATCAGTCATTCAGGGACTTTGATTTATGAGATTTATCTGGACTAAGTTTAACATCAGCCAGCAGACACATTAATGGAATGAGGGCTCAGTACAAAGAGAGTGAGGGAAGCAGGGAGTTCTACACTCTTACTACCAGCTGCTCTGAAACGTTTATGTTCGAGGAGACACAAGCAAGTCCCCTGCAGAAATTGTGTTCTGTTACTCCTGCAGAGCTCAAAACCTGCCTTTCTCTGTTTGCTCTACCTAGGCTTGCTCACCACCCAGTGCTGTATAAGCACATTCACAAGAAGCACCACGAGTGGACAGCCCCCATCGGTGTGGTCTCCATTTATGCTCACCCAATAGAACACATAGTAAGTGGATTCTCCATGGTCACCCTCCAGTTGCTGTGTGGAGTGTGATTTCCATGGGATGAGGGGGAGTGGTAAGAGAAGAGAAGCAAATGTGTCCTTAGAGGCTTCTTCCTTAGGAAGAGGGAGCTGAGCTGCATTGCCAAGAAGCTCGGCTCTGGGAGGGTTGCAGTAATTGTTTATACTGGACTCCAGGAGCTTTAAGAGCACAGATCCAAGGGCCTCCAGATAGCTAAGGAACTGACTGGACAGGACTTCCATGAACCCAGAGAGGCCTGGGAGCACAGACAGTGCTTTCAGCAAGAGATAGGACACACAGCCCGAGTAATTGTGTGGACTCAGAACTGTGTCAGGATTTTCGTGCTGGTGGCTGGGATCACTGTTTGCAAGGAGTGTATCCCAACACTCCTCCAGCTGAGACTTTTCAGGAAAACATCCCACCTTCAAAAGATTCCACTTACAAATTCTATCTCCTATTAACACTAGTCCTGGGCTGCAGCACCAGCTCTGAGGGTCTCCCCTGCTGACAGTCTTTGGGCAGCACAGTGACTGAGAGCCCAGCTGAGCTGTGCTGGTGCAGGCAGCTGGGTCTGGGCAGCCGGAGCCATTTGTGCCAGGGGCAGGACACAGTGGAGTGATGCAGCTGGGTTTGTCACATTGCTGTGAGTGTCTGCAGGCCACGCCCTTTCACAGGGAGGTTTCCCAAGAGCAGCTTCAGCAGTGTTCCAAGGTGAGGCTGAAATTCACACCTCAGACTCCAGGGACATTTACTGGAATCGTGGTGTCCTCACCCATGGTTTGGTGTCATGTCTCACTTCTACTACAGGCTTAGGAAGCGTGGGCTATGACAATGGTTTGCAGTTAGTAGAACTTTCTTAGTTCTATTATTACTTTTTAAATGATTATGTAACTTTAGTAAGGCATTTGAGAGGGATCTTCCCTTTACACTGTTTGCACAAAACTGCTGTGATGGATCACCAGGTGCCACAATTCAGCTCCTAGAGGAGAGTCTGCTTGTGCAGCCATTAACAAGGTCATTTTCTTCTCACTTCCAGGTCTCCAACACTCTGCCTGTCATGACTGGCCCAATGATCATGGGTTCTCATATTGTTTCAATCTCAGCGTGGTTCTCCCTCGCTCTGGTCACAACAAGCATTTCTCACTGTGGCTACCACCTGCCCTTCCTGCCATCTCCAGAGTTCCACGACTTCCACCACCTCAAGTACGTCAGGGCACTGCTCAGCTTCCCATTCTCCTTCCTCTCCCGTGCCCTGGCACCACAGACAGGAAAAGCTCCTTTCTGAGGGTTCAGTGGGTTTGCCCAAGTCATGCACAAGCAGAGCAGCTCTCCAGTTCACCTGAGAGCAGGCTGAATGCTGCCAGTTCTTACAGCAGTTAAACAGAGATCGGGATTTCAAGGGATTCCAGCCCTGTTAAGGACAGTTCTCTGCAATGCTCTTCCTTGAAGTTCAGAAGACACTCCATGTGATCTAAAGACAGAGCAAGGGCAAGTCACACAGGTGAAATAAGCCTGCCTGTCTGTCCCTCTCCCATACACTGGGATTAGTAACACTGATCAGTAAATCTGATCAGATTACACTCTGCCCAGACAATCACCATTAACCCTTCCTGGCAGAGATTCTCTGCCTCCTGCACTGGAGAGAGAGCAGTTGCAGCAGATTGTTCAAGGATACATACCTGAGCAGTGGAGAAACATTCCCAGCTCCCAGTGTGCGCTACATTCACACATACTCCCCAAAGTCTGCCCCTCCTGCAGAACCAGCCCAGGGGACAGTTCAGTCACCACATGCCAGGACACGAATCACTGCAGAACTGAGACACTCTGTGGAACAGCTGTGCCAGCTGGAAGCACATCTGCTCCATCTCCCAGGACAGCCAGGTCTGGAGAGCACATGGCCATGGTAACGTGGCTCCAAATGCTCCCACAGCTCTGAGCTGCTCAGGAGAAACACTCAGTGCTCAGTGCCACCATTTCTGGGCAATGATGGCACCAGGGAGAAGCTGCACAAGGTTCACTCAGGCTTCGACAGAGCTGCCAGGGAGACTGGTGCAGGGGCAGAAATCACATGGACAGATTATCAGGGCTCGGAAAGGAATGGAAAGGGGAAGGGCAAGGTAACCTCAGTAACTTCCAGTGATGTGTATCTGCTTGGTTCCCAGGTTCAACCAGTGCTACGGAGTGCTGGGAGTGCTGGATTTTCTGCATGGCACGGACAGAGTGTTCAGACAAACCAAAGCCTTCGAGAGACACAAGGTCCTGCTCGGCTTCACACCACTCTCTGAAAGCATCCCCGAGCCACCCAAGAGAGCTGAGTGAACCAGCCCAGCAGCTCGTGCCCAGCCTGGAGACGAGCAGAGTGAGAGACAGTGATTTATGCCAAATAGTATTTTAAGTCAGAAACAAGTTCTTGTCCACACATAAAACATGAAGCTGAACTTAAATATGCTGCTTGAAATGACTGCACTTTTGCTGCCATTGTTTTCTCCCTAAGACACACAAAAAAAACCCCTGCTCTAGAAATCTATTTTTAAACATTTAATGGTTTGTTTCTCCATTACTTGCATTGTCCCTTGGTTCCAGCTGCCTGTGTATGAGACAGGTCTGTCCTAGGCCACATGGCTTGGGGTTCTCATTTATTGAGGTTTTAGTACCAGACTCCACAGGTGATGATCTGGCCTATTTTCTCAGCACTCACTCTATAGAAACATCCAAGTCACTCTATCTACACGTGGTAAAATTAAAACCAGTTTGTGTGACTCAGAGCACCTGGGATATGGGATGCAACCCCGTGAAAAATCGCTGGGGCCACAGCTTTAGAAACACTCCCTTGCACATGCAACAAGGGCCTGACTTCCTGCGAGCAGGTGTTCTGCATGGGAGGCCAGTAGAGGGCTGAACTGGGGCTGCCACAGCCTCATCACTGCTCCACAGACAGCTGCAAACAGAGTTTCCCCTCCTGGGACACAGAAGGAGAGCTGGGAGCTGCTGTGCTCCATGGTCGTCTCCTCCTGCTGAGCCTCCCCTCCCTCTGAGACACAACCAAAATTCTACAATGATAAATGATGGAGATTTTCCAAGGGAAGCAGAGTCCCTGCTGTCCTGAGCTGTGTGGAGATTAGGGAAACCCTTTAGGAAAGGACCCAAGACAGCAGCCCCAGAGCAACACGCACATCCCCAAGTACGCACAGAGCAGCCGAGACATACTGTGAATTTTCTCAAGGACCTTCCTAAGTCTCAGGCCTGCCTGGGGGCCTGGAACAAAAGCACCACATCTCTCCCCAGTGCTGGAGCAGCCCCCCGCGGAACAGGCACGTGGCTGACCCGTGCTGCACTGACCAGGTCAGCCCAGCTCTACCTGTGGGACCAAAGTCGCTGCCTCTGCTCCTCTCCAGTCCCTACAGCTGCACCAGGATGAACTCACCCCAGTCACCCACCCACAGCTCCCTGGGGAGGGCAAGTCTGCAGAACAGAAAACCCAGGCACCATTGTCTTTTGAAGTTTTTATTTTTATACATTTTTTTTGTATTAAAAAGGAAAAAGCATAATTACCACAAATTACAAAGGACTAAAGCATTACTAGAATAATGAATCACATCAGCCTAGAAAGCAGATACTCTGAATAATATTAATGTTATAATACAAGCTCTCATTCAAGTATTTTACATTTTTCTCTTTTCCTTTTATACGTGATGATGATCCTAGCACATGGCTCAAAGATTATGTACTATCGACAGAGATGGATCATGTACAGCGGGCCGTATTAACAAGATTTTCCTCCCAATTCATATATGGTCTGTGATGAGTCATTTTGTCTCTACTATAAATGCAGCTGAAGAAGGTTGCACACACTCTCTAGTTTTGGGAAACAGAAGGCTGAGGTTGGACACACAGGGTTTGAGAAGGGCCAGCACATCGAACCATCACCCCTTTAGCTCCAGGCAAGTGAGCAGAAGGCTGCACTCGCTGGGATGCAGCTCAGCGGGTGTCTCTGAGCCACAGATCCAAAGGTTTCCAATCCCAATGGGACCAGGACAGGCTGGGGGGGAAGACGGGGAGCAGGGCTGCACCAGGGAGGCTTGAGGGACCAAGTGGTGCCAAGCACCCCCTCCCACCTGAGGGGCACCACAGGCACAAGCCACCCTGGTGCAGGGCTGACACCCGGGCAGAGAGCAGGGGGACAGCGTGGGGAGCTGGAAGGACCCCAGCATGCTCCACAGGGGCCGGCTGGCACCCAGGGCTCGCCCCGCTCCTCTGGAGCTTCCCACCAAGGGGATGTGCTTGTCACAGATACATCGGTCCTATGTTCAAGTGTCTGCAGAAAGTGAAACTGTAAACTACTCCTGGAAATGCTGCCCTCCAGCCACCCGCTCCACGCCACCGAGATGAACATTTGCTTAGGAAAAAAAATAAAAGAAATTCTTTTATCTGTTACCTGTATTGGAAACTTTAAAAAAGTCAGCGAGGCGTTTAACATCAAGTGTAGCAACCCTCTCAAGAAGAGCCCAGCATCCATTTCAAACAGTGACAAGTGACATAACCAGCCTCAGAGGAGACAGGAGATAATAAGCATTGCAAACACAGCTTGCTACATTTAGTTTTTCTTTTTTTTTTTTCCTTTTGATAAACTAACTGGAAAGGCATTAACAGCTAGAAGGCCCCCTCTGCGCTGCCATGTGGAACGCGGCAGGACACTGAGGTTAAACACATCAGTTTGTTACAGTACAACGACCAGTCCCGAGCAGGTGCCGAAACTCGAGGGACCCCAAGGGCTACCGTGGGAAGGCGCCACCAGGGGTGCCAAGGGGGCAGCAGAAGAGAGATGGACAGGCAAAAACAGAGCAGCAGCATCAGTACTTTTTTAATTTTTTGTTTTCTCAAATGAGCATGGCAAAGCAACAAAGCCTCCTCAGAAGCACATGTCCTACCTCCACTCTGACCGCACACCACAGCTCTGTACCTGTTGCAGCCACCTGCATTCCAAAGACAAGTTGACCCTGACAAGGAGCCCTAAGCTCCAGCAGCCTAGAGAACCTCCTGAGGGGCAAGTGGGGAATGGTCCCCTGACTCACCCTCCCTCGGCCTTTCCAAAAGCAGCTGGGGCTCCCCCCAGGCTGTGCCAGTGGCTGGATGCCAGCACCACGCAGCCCTCACGGGCTGTGGGACAATGAGTGCTCACAGGAGCACCTGTACAACCACTCAGTTGTACCTCTGGAATTAAAAAAAGCACAACACGTGGTGGAGATGAAGCATCCAAACTAAAAGCAAGGCCTAACTCCCTCCTCTGCAGAAGGGCAAGAGTCTCCTCAAAGCAACCCTGTCTGGACAGCTGTCCCTTCATCCAGGAGGGACGCAAGCCACGTGTGACACCTCCTGCATGCAGTGGCAGCCCTGCTGCGGCCACTCCCAACCCAGCCGAGCACGGACCATGCGCCCGGGGAGCTCCCTGCCCTCTGCCAGCACCCACCCTGCACGGAGCAGGAGGGAACGGCTCTGTTTTCCCCTGGGCTGGAGGAAGACAGGTGGGAGCAAGCAGCAGCTGCCTCAGGCTGTCATGTCCATCTTTGCTCTGTCCTGCCCACTGCAGTTCCACAGACAGCAAAACAAGGCACACGGTCCACAAACCTGGAGGGCACCGCGATCACTGGGATTGCCCTCCTGACCCACCTTCCCCTGGGTGCACACACGCTAATGTGACAAACCCCTGACGTGGCACAGGGGGAAGGGAAAACTCTTCCATGCCAAGACTAGAGCATCAGAATCAGAAATAAAAAATTATTTAAAATCAAATCATATTTTGGGAAATCCTCTGGGAAATGTCCTACCTCTTCTACCACCCAAGCAATTCCACGGTCTGCTCCACAAGCAACAACTCCATAGCAGCAGCTCATCCCTCCCCATTTCCTATTGCATTTGTTGCTACAACGCAGACAAGTGGCTTCAAGAGAACTAGCACCAACGACAGGAGCACAGACACGGCAGTAAGGATCACCTGTGGCACATCCAGACCTGCCTCCACTTGCAAACAACCAGCAACACATCTACAATGTCCTTGATTGACTCTCCAGCCTCCTCCTTCCCAAATCAGGGACAAACCTGCCTACATTCGTAACGTCAGAGATCTGACTCCAGCTCACAAGAGGGGAAATCCAGAGATAACAGTCACGGCCGCAGCACTGTACAAGTGTTACTTTTGCCCATCTTGCCCAGTTCCCACCCCACAGCCCCAGAGCACTGCTGCCATAATGGAGTATCCATGGCCTCCCCTGCTGCCATCAGGCCTGCAAGCAGTACCAGCTGCAGGGTGACATGGCAGGGGCACACGGACCAGGGCAGGGGCACACCACCAGGAAACGGCCAAGCAGCAGCTCCCCAGCCTCTCAAACCCAGCTGTGCTTTCAATTCTAGCAGCAGTTCATGAAGCCACTCCACTCGGACCAGCCCAACTGCCCCCACCAAGGCAGCATCCTGGAGGCTGTGTCAGTTTGGGAAGTGATGACCTCAGCCAGGGCCCCACAAGCACTCACAGCCACTGCTGATGGACAGCTTGACCATGCTCCCCCTCTTGCTCCTGCTCTCAGTCCCTGGCTGCTCTCACCCACCCCCCCCTGCAGCCACACAAGGACAGCCCTGGAGAGATGATGACTCTTCCCAGCCACAAGATGCAGCTCTGGATCAACTGGATCCCTTGGGAAAACAGTTCAGTACCAGCTGTGACTTTGCAGAGAGGGCAACGCAACGAGCTGCACCTTTGGAGTGGTGCATCACGTGCCCACTCCACACAGGAGCACAGCTCTGGAGCTCACAGGGATGGAGCCCCAGAGCCATAGCCAAGCCAGGTGTCCCAGGGACACAGCAGAAGGAGCATGCCGGCAGCAAGGCAAGCAGGTCTGGCTGGAAAGGGACACAACTTTTCTTAGAAGCTGTGTTCCTTTCCATCTCCAGATGTAGCACTGGACATCTCAAAGATCTCACGTCTGACACACACCCCTCACAAAGGATCCAGCTCACAGCCTGGGGAGGGTCTGCCTGCCAAAGCCCACCCGGTGCTGGGTATAAGGATCAATCAAGTATATGCCACAGCAGCTCTGCAGTCACCCTCTGCCTCAGCCGAGTAAGGAGCTGCACGGTGTCATCTCAGCCCTTGGAAACGCACAGGGACTGTGCTCTGAGCAGGAGACTCTGAGCAGCCACCTGCCACAACACAACACACAGGGAAACCCAGGCGAGAGCTCGCCTGTGCCAGGCAGCTCTCCTGCTCAGCGCTGCACAAGTCCCACTAGCAGCCCCAAGCCAGTGACTGCTGTGGGACGGGTTTCCCAGGGCTGCCTCCCTCCCTGCCAGGCTACAGCAGAAGCAGCCCTTGCCCAAGCGAGGAGCGGTCCTCCCCCAGCTGCTGTGACAATCTCCCTGCTCACTCCCCAGCCACGCTGGAAGCACAGACAGGAGCAGACCCACCTCCCGCTCAGGGAGAGCCGGGGTGCGAGCAAGGCCAGGACAGGTACAGTCGCTGTCGTGGGGACAAGGCTGCCACGGTACAAACACAGCGGGGTGGCTTTGACTGCTGCGCGAGCACGAGTCTCGGACTGGACTGCCCTCAGCACCTTCCCCAGGAGACTCAGGCCTGGCAGGGAGGCTCCGTGACAGGGGAGGCATCTGAGTGAGCTGCGGGGTCAGAGGAAAGGCCGCAGGGAAGATCAGCTCGGCAGCAATGCTGTGAGGAGTCTCTGGGCCTGGGGGGAGCCAAGAGCCCAGTGCACCCCAGGGTGCAGGAAGCCAGCAAGCCTCCCCGGTCCAGCTCCACCATAAGGCAACTTTTTTTTGTGTGTTTTTGGGGTTTGTTTGTTTTTTTTTTTTTCTTTTTTTTCTTCAATATATCCAAGGAAGAAAGCAAAGGGAGATGTGTCTTTTTAAGAGTTTTTCTGTTGTTGTTTTAGAGGGGTTTGTGGGGTTTTTTTGTTATGTCATTTTTTCCAAGGGAAAAGGAAGAGAAAAGCTCCTTCAGCAAAGTCCTGTCTTTGCATGCGATGGGCATTCCTGGGGCAGCGGGTGCACCGTCCACGCAGGCTCAAGTCCAGGTGCCTGCCAGCCTCCCAACCAGCCATCCTCGCAGGAAGGAGTCAGAACAAGCCTATCCTTGGCAAAGGTCCTTTGGTTGACTTCCAAATTGTCCGTGACGGAAGGGAGAGGTGGACAGAGGGAGAGCCAGACCCTCGGGAAGGTGAAGACGTTGGGGAGAAGGGAGCGGGAGAACGAAGAGGGCGACGCTCCTGTCGCGGAGGTCGGTGTCGGAGCGGCACCGCCGAACGTGGAATGGGAGACACCAGCCGGGTCATGGAGATCAGAGGCTCCGCAGCATCGTCACACGCTGTGGCTTCGGTCCCCCACTGGGGAACCTCGCTCCTCCGAGCTTCCTGAGCGGCTGCCCCGCAATCCGAGGGGGGACACAGAGGGGATTCGTTGGGGCCACACAGAGCAGACTTGTTTTGGTAAATCCAGACGAACTTCTAGCAATAATTTAAAACTTGATATATATATATAATAATAAAAAAATCTCCCCTTTCCAACCCAGCCAGAACACATTTTTTTGAAGAGACACTAAGACATGGGTGTGTGCACAGGAGGAGAGGGAAGGGAAAGGGTGGGTCTGCTGGGAGCGGGTCTGGCTCTGGTCAGGGTAGTAATAGCAAAATGGTGTTTTGGATACAGATCGTCTTTGCTTTCCAGCCACAAGAGAAGAAAATCGTGTGCGTTGAAGTTTCTCCCAAGCAGCCTGTTCCTGGGAACCCACCTTCCAGCTCCCTTCCTGTCCCACCCCCTCATGTGTGCCCTTCTCCCAGCCATCCCCCACCAACCCACCCCATCCCCCGGCAGGAAGCGGACACTGCAGCCTCTCTACTTCCCCACTGTCTGCGACTCTGCAGCTGATGGGGCAGGGGATTGCTGGCTCAGGTTTTTGGCATCCTCTTGTGCAGGCTGGCTGGGTGAGGCGTGGGCTTGGCTGGATGGGCACTGGCTGACCGTTTTGCTGGAAGACTGCGATGGGTAGCGCTTCCTGCCATCTCCCCCTGACGTCGTAGGGTATCTCTTGTGTCCACCTTCCTCCCCCATGGGTGGCTGGAAGAGAAGCACCCCAGTATCAGCACAGCCTCCTCCAAATGCAGGTGCCCTCCCCTGGGATCAGGAAACAGCTTTCCTGCAAGCCTTCAACTGCAGCTTCTCTCCCTGACCCACAAGGAACACACACATATTGACCCCAAGCACTCAGCTGCCCTTCTGTCCAAATTTCCTGCTGCCAGATTTGACAAAAAGACTGACTTCCAAATTGAGCACAATGGTGCCAACTTACTCTTAAGTCACCTGCTTCCCACACAGGGGCACAGTCCAGACGTTTGGGAGCCAAAGCTCCACACAATGCTGGCTCTACTTAAACCATCAATGCTCCCTTTCCTCACCTCATGAGGGAGGACAGGCTCACCCAGCTCAATATCCCACACCGAGTGGATTTGCCATATTCCAATCCCGCAGTTTGTTCCCGGCCTGGCTGCAGTGACTTGGGAGTGACTGTAGGTGTCACTGCCCCCACTCCTGCCACCACTTAGGGACCCTCAAAACTCTCCACCCCCAGAGGGCTGTTAGCAGGGGCCATCGGTGTGGTGCAGGAATTGTCTACTCACATCTACTCGGAAGTCCTCGAGGCGCTTGAACTTGCTGAGGTATTCTTGCAGTTTGCTGTTAATGTCCAGATTTTTGGCTTTGGAATATTTTAAGAAGGCCCAGAACTTTTCCAGCCCATAGAGCTGCCCTGGAGGGAAAAAAACCAAAAAACCAATTTAGGTGTCAGCAGGACAAAAACCAAACAAGACGTCAGACACCTTTTCTCCATGCTTCCCCACAAACCCTGCTGTCCTGGTGGTGAGCACAGCCCAAGCAGGATGGAAAACCTGGAGGGAAGCAACCTACATCAGTCCTGGGCAGCCCCCTTGACTGGGGATGCCCCCTGGCTCAGCTGACTTGGTGGTGACAAGGCTCAGCCAGTGCAGAAATCCTACAGGAAATGGTGCCTCTAGAGGAATGCTGCGGGAGAGCTGCAGCCACCCACTGCCCTCCTCCAACCCCCTGCAGTCTCCAGGATGGTGAGGATCCACTGAACCCTCTCCTGTGAAATGAGCAACAGGACATCCCAGCCCCCAACGTACAGCCCTACCTGGCTTCCCCAAAATGATGAGAAGAGGCTCAGGGACAGCCAAGCAGCTGAGCCACATCACTGCCACAACCAGGGAGGCCAGAGGAGGCACCTACCAGCTTCGTAATCCTTGATGGTCTCTTCTTGAAAGTCCTTAAATATGTCTGGCCGGAATTTCTTCTCCAGCCCATAGCTGTAGTATCTGAAAAGGCACTCCAGACCGTACCTGGGAAGGGAAAAGCACACGGGGCTCAGACACTGATGCCCACAACACAGGGCAGCAGCAGGAGATTGAGAACAACTCCAGACCCACCTTCAAGCAAGGCAGAGGCACTGCCTTCATTTGCTGTGAGCCCTGTAAAATGCCAAACCCTTAGAAAAGGCCACTCTGTCACTCCTCTCTTACCTGTATCCCTCCTTCCCATCCTCCACAGCCAGTTGCTTGAACTCCTCATACATTTTCTTGTTGAAGTGATCTCGGAGGAAGAAGGACCAGAACCGGAAAAGCGTATTCATCTCCTGGGACTGACCAATGCCCAGTCGTTTCCGCTCTGTGTGGGGAACAGGGAATGACTACAAGGCTGACCCTTGCCCCGGGAGTCAGGGGCTCATGTGCAGGAGGGCACTGTGATGACACCCAGCCCCAGCACTGGACACCCTGAGCACAGCCCATGCTCCCCACAAACCGTGGGGACACAGCAGCTGCCAGCAGAGCTGTCCTGCAGGACCCTGCCTGTGTCCATGCCCTGCCACATTCCCAGCATGGCACAGCACAGACACCCAGTCCCACCGCTCACTGCAGTGTCCCTACCGTTAAGGCAGCGCCGCCGGTACTTGTGGTAGACGTGTTGTGTGAAGCCATTCTCCTTGAGCAGCTCATGTGAAGGGTGCTGGAACTTAGGCAGGGACTGTGGGGTGCAGCCGTAGCTCCCGACGGCCGGGGTCCCCTCCGAGGGGCTGGAGCTGAGCGTGAGAGACTCCTGTCAGCACCCTGCCTTGGCATCCCTCAGCAGAGGGGGGTCACACTCTACCCCACCTGTCTGCTGGTCCCACCCACACCCTGTCACTACCCTGGGTCTGGGACACGAGCCATGGAGCAGCCTGCTAGGAAGGGGACCAATGTTTCTAACCATGACTCATCTCGCTGTTCTCCAAGGCTACAGATTTTTCCCAAGTCTTTCCACAAAAGCCAAGTTTGGTTCCTGTCCTTTCTGCAGTCACCTAACAGGAGACCTCCCCTGCAAGACCAGATGCTGCCTTTCCCCTTCCTTCCCACACTCCCTCCCTTTCCCACTTCTGCCTCCTCCATGATCCCACACACCCGTCTCTGGTACCTGATGGAGGCAGTCCGGGGCCTGTGCTCCCGAGAGTCCATAACCCAGCCCACGTGGCACTCCATCGGAGGGTTCGAACTGTGCCTCGTCTTCCTCTTCCGTGGAGTCTGCAAGACACGGCATGTCACGGATGTGCTCCCTTCCCCGCCAGGCCCCAGCTGGGAGCCCCAGCTCCTGTCCCCCAGCCCAGCCCGGTCCCACCTTGGCATCTATCGTCCTGCCCTCTTTCACCACTGGGTAGAACCGGGGCGTCTGCGTCGGGTCCTTGAGCTGAGGCGTGCGCGGGGTGCGGGGGGTCCTGGCGTTGCGGTAGTTGGGTGACTCTGGGACAGTCGTAGGCAAAGAGCGGGCGATGGTGGAAGGCTCAGGGACTCCGAAGAGCTTGTTGGCCAAAGCGTCTGTGGGTACTGCAGGGAGAAACCCCCGCCCCCTGTCAGGCTGGGCTCTGGGTACCAGAGCACCACCACCATCTGGCAGATGGGAAGCACCAGGGGCAGGAATGCAGGGACACATCCCAGCTCTCCCACACAAGCAGCTTCAAATCCTGCTTGGCCAGAAAGCCAAAATCCTAGCAGCAGATCCAAAGACTGAGGTATCTGTTTCCTAGTGGTTAACAGCAGCAACAAATCCCTGTCCCCAAGGACACGGCACTGGTGTCACACAGGCAAACAAGGCCCAGCAGGCAGCTGCCTTCCAAGTACTCAGAGAGGGTCCAAGAGCAAAGTCAAATCCAGGGATCTATATCAGAAACTGCCAAGGTTTCCTCACTCCACTGGGACACGCCTGCTTTTGGGCCTCTTCTTCTGAAGCCCCAAAGCATTCAGCTGGAAGAGCATTATTAATCTGGGAAAGACCTAACTCAGACTATTCTGTGAACTCTGAACTAGATAATCCACAACACCTGTGACCCCAGCTCCTCCCCAGCAGCTACCCAGCCCCCAGGAACATCTCAGCATGAGGAGCCTGGACAAATTTGGTCCCACCCATTCATGCCCCACCTCTTACCTTGCTGGAACCTGGGGGGACCAGGAGGAACTTCCTGGTTTGGATCCACGGGGGGCTCTGGGGTCAGGGTGTCAAACTGCTCCCTGCTGATCATATTCACCTTCTTGAAGTTCTCCACCTCTTGCTGCATTGGAGGAAGAAGATGGTGAAGAAACCACTCACCCCATAACAACCATGGCTCTGCTCATGCAACAGCCACAATGCTGGGCCCCGAGTGCAGTCACAGGGCCTGGGTGCACAAAGGACCCCTGCTGCACAGGGTAGGAAGGGGAGATGCAGCAGACAGGACACTGGGCACTGCACAGGCCAGGTCTGAGCCACTTGCTGCTCCCAAGCTTTCAGGGATCCCACAAGGCAGCATCACTAACCAGCACCTGCTGCTTTCAGGCTTTCACCACCCAGGTCAGAGCCAGCGCAGTGAAGCTCATGATGAGCTCAGTGACCCGTTCTTGACCAGGACCCTCCTGACACTGTCTTTTGTCCCTAGATCCCCCTCCTCACATCCTCACAGCCACACCAGCTGTGGGGCACAACACTCCCATGGATCTGAAGGACCCACATCCCAACACACACTGTCCCTGTCACCCTCAGCTTCTGTCACCCCAGAGAGCAGCACCGCTTCAGCGGTGGGCCAGGCATCAGACTTGGAAGCACTGAGCCCAGCTGGGAGCTCCAATAAGTCATCCCACCTAACAGCCATGATTTCTGTCACTGAATGAGTCTAGGCAAGTCCCCGACAGCGAGAGTCACCAAGTTGGGACCCGAACGTTTCAAAACAGCAGATGGGCTTTCTATAAAAAGCCCACGTCTGTGCAAACTGACACCAAACAGAGAAGAGCACAGGCCAAGTGCAGCTCAGCCACCTAAGAACCTCCCCCAAACATGTGTAATCTCCAACAGAGAGTGCCACAAAGCACAGGGCACTACGGGCAGCGCAGAGACATTCAGTTCCCCTCACAGATCTGGTACTGCCATCTGAGATCCTGGCAGACAGCAGAACAATGGGCCCCACGTTCCAGGTCACCTCACTACTGGCACTTTGTTTATCTGGCTGCAGCCTCACATCTGCTCACTGCACTGTGTTTATCCCTGCTATGGGCGAGCATGATGCTGGGAGCCAAGAATCCCAAAGACTGCAAGAGCTACTAATCCCAGCTTAACTCTACTCCACGAGTGGGCTGTAACCCTCTGCACTGCCCTCTTCACCTCAGCCCAGCAGCCACTGCTGCACAGGAGGCTCCCACAGCCCACACGGATCCCTCCCAGCCTCAGATCAGCTGCTCTCACCTTGATCTGTGAATACTCTGGCTCAAACTGCTCTGTCCACAGGTCCTGCTCATAGTAGTACAGCCCATCGTTGATCACCTTGGCCAGCTCCGAGCTCATTTTAGCCCTGGAAGTGTGGTTGCCAGTCCGGTCCCCACCGGGATGCCGGCGCAGGTACGGCGGGGTCTGTGTCACGATGAGGATCTTGTTCACGTCACGGTCGTCGATCTCATAATCTGAGTCTTCGTCTGACCAGTCGGTGAAGGTGTTCTTGCGGCCATCCATCTGCTCCATCTCCTCATCAAAAAGGAAGTCGAGCTCCTCAGGTTCATCTTGGTCCTTTTGCTTCTGCTGCTGTGGTGTCTTTGACTCCTCTGGTTTCTGCAGGTAGGGAGGCAAGGGTGACACAGGGCAAAGACCACACAGCAACATGAGACCCAGCTCTTGCCCCTTGTTTCTTTACCCCAGCCCATCTGGGGAGAACACCTCATTTACACCACTGAGGAGTAGCTCCAAAGGGGCTCAGAGGGAAACAGGAGAGACTAGGACATCACTCCCAATGGACCATACTTGACTGAAGCCTGCCTATGTATGATCCAAGTCACCCCGACCACTGGGAGACTCCCACTCCAACAGCTCCTATGTCACTTACCTTGGGCCTGGCTGGGGAAGGGCGGGGTCTCTTCTTCACTTCAATCCATGTCTCTGAATCCAGGTCTGGCAGACTTGTGGACAGACCCTTGGGCATTGTCTTCAGGTTACTGACCTCCTCTGTTTTGGTGGGGACGGGGCTGGCAGGACGTGGGGAGCCTGGAGCAGATTCTGCAGCCAACAAGAGCCACAAGGTGCTTTAGAGGGAGGGAGGGAACCCAGGGGGTGTGCATAGTTACAAATTACCCAACCACTCTGGCAGCACGGCACAGCCTGCAGGACTAGCTGGCATCCAGTGGCCAAGGCTTACCAGCACAATGCCCACAAGTGCTGCAGTGGGAACCTCCAGTTAAGACTGTGATGCCAGTGGTGGCCCCAGAGCTTTGCAGGTGACAGCTTCCCAGACACACAAAGCCCTAAAGCAGGTGCTCTGTTGCTCTCTGGGAAACCCTCCTGAGTGCATCTGGAGCCAGATCTTCTCCTGTCAAAACTCTTAGGACAGCACCAGGAAGATCCTTCACTTGGGCTCTCAGGCCCAGCCCTGGGCTCCTGCCAGCCCCCGTGGGATGGGGTTACAAGGACAGGGGCAGCCCATGAAGGACAGCAGACACTTCTCCAGTACTTGGTTGACAGCTCCACACCTGCTGCCTAATTTGTGCCCAGTATCTCCTCAACCAGTAAAGGAAGGCTGGATTCAGAGGGTTCTCTGCTCTGCCCAGAAGTTGTAGACTATTTCCAGACAAGCCAAGAGACTTTCAGCAGGACTGACCCTCTCTGAATCCCTTCAGCCCCAATGGAGGAAAAGCCACACTCAGTCTCTCACCCCACATACGGAGGCAGCAGCATTCTGGGCATCCAAGGACATAGCCCACACCAGCTCCCACCACCAAGGAGAAAGCCAACGGCAGAGCCCCACCCTGGGGAATGCTCTTGACTCTCAGGGTCAGAGTCATGCTGCAGGCCCAGCACAGCATTCCCACACCTCTCTCCACGTTCTCAGGGCTCACCAGTCTCCTTCTGGAAGCTCTGCCGGGGCACAAACTCAGGGCAATTGATGAACTGTGAGAAGTCAGTCTGAGTGTAATCTGCCATAGGAGGGCCAGGCAGAGCCCATTTTTCTGGCTGCTCTTTTCTCCTGATCTTCTCATCCACAATTTCCACCACCTTGCTGTCCTTCAGAGCCTGGAATCAAGCAATACTTGGTTAACTCAGGGCCTTGCTTTGGCATGTTGAGGGCCTCAGCCCAAGCCATTCCTCCCTGGGAGGACTAAGGAGGTGGGAGCAAGTCAAGGACAAGAGAAGGCTCCACTTGCACGCCATCCATAGCCAACAGGCATCACACAGGGGTGGTGAGAAGCAGAACAAGGAGGAAAGGCCGCCTTTCCCTGCCCTCACCTTGATGATGAGGCTGATGTCAGTGGTCAGCGCCTGCACCCGGTGGAAGCTGGCAATCAGTGTGATGGGAAGGAAGCCGTCCGAGTCCATCTTGCGGCGCAGGAAGAAGTCTCGCTCCAGGTTGTCCACGCTGAAGTAATATTCTCTGTATGGACAACACGTCAGTGAGAGGAAGCTCCAAGCCACCATGCTCTGGGCACCCCCAAGGAAATAACCCACACACACACTTAAAGGAGTGAGGGGAGCAAGCCTGGGGAGCCCAGAGACGGCTGATGCTGGAAGCGAGGCAGGAGTCAGCACACCTCGACTCTAACCCTCCCCATGGGACTGGCTGCACAGTCCCCACCACCCAACACTCAGACAAGGACAAGAGCTGGTGCTCACATCTGCCTCTTGATGTAATCCTTGAGCAGCTCCTGGTCCACGCTGTAGAGCTCAGCACTGCTGATGTTATCGAAGTAGTAGGTGATGTTGCTGGCGTACTTCTGGGTGCGGGAGCCGTCCGAGCCCTCGAATTTCCGGTATCCGTACTGGTAGTCGAAGTGCCCTGGGGGACACCGGGAAGGGTCAGCACAGATCCCCTGGGATCTGCCACACATATTGCACTGCCACATGGGGCTGCACTTCTGCACGAGGAGTTCCCCCTGTACTGTTCCTGAGGACCCCCTGGAAGCCCACAGTGCGGCACCCACATCCCTCATCCTCCTGCTCTCTGCCTTTGCCACAGAGGGGTCAGGAACGCTCTTACCCAGGAGCAACTGGGCAGCCCAGCTGACAAATGAAGGCCCTACGCTGAAGCGGCATCAGGGGTAGCACAGACACTGCCCAGCCAAATGCCAGGGCAGATGCTCTTCCTCATCCAAGCCATGACTCCTGTTTGGCTCTCAACATGGCATAGAGCCTTCACAGACTATCAACGTGCTTCTCACAGAGGTATTGCAAGGGGCAGAACACAGGAAAAAGACCTTGGCCTGAGTAGCAGGAAGACATTTGCCTTCATAGAAATATTAGTAAGTTGCTTTGTTAAAAGCAGTTCAACTTACCAGCTGGAAGGACCTGCCTGGATCCCTGGAGTGCTCTGCCCTCCCCAGCCCACGTGAGAGCCCCAGGTCTCTCAGGCACACAGACACAGAGCTCTGCACACTGTGTCACTCTCCCAGCAGTCACAAGAGCACACACACAGTGATCACCTCCTCTGCCACGGCCACGGCCCCTGCCCCGGCCACGGCCTCGGCCCCGGAAGGTCCCTCGCACAGCCCCTCCCTCGCTCTTCACGCTGGAGGTCTCATCGTGGTCCTGCCAGCTGCGCTCGTGCTTGTTGTCGGGGTGCCAGCCTGTAGCACATGGGGAGGAGAGGCAGGAGGGGTGTTAGGGCCTGACAGCACCTCCCTGGAGCACGCCCGCCGCACCCGGAGCCCTCTGAACGCAGGGAAGTTGCCCCCTGGGCACCAGGGCCTGCTGTGCCCTGTGGCCAGGCCAGGAGCAGGTCCCCAGCCCGAGCCCCCACCTTTGAGCTCGCCGCGGTTGTTGGAGGGGTGCCTGTGCTGCTCGTTTTGCCGGTTGTTCCGAGAGGCCGTTTTGTCCCTAGGCACCTCTGACTTCATGTCTATCTGCAAAGGGACCCACTTGTGTTTGTTGCCTGCAAAAGGACAGGGTTTGGGTGTGACACAGGTTCAGAGAGCATCTGCTTCCTCCCGCACAGACCCCTCTTGCCATGCAGCCCCCACACGTGGAGGAGAGAAAGCAGCAGGGCCTCCTGGGCAGGCCCTGTCCTCAGACACCCCTCCAGGCCTCACTGGATGCAGAAAAGTTCTGACCAGGACTCTGAAACATGGAGGGACATGATTCAGAACTTGCCTGTCTCAATTGCCACAGCACTTGTCCTTTCTTGCCTGCTCAGGCTCAGGCCAGACTGAGCCCACGTGTCAACCGCAGCTGATAGAACCCACAGTGAGGGGCTGTTCTGTGCCACCACAGAGCACACAGGAGGAGCCTCCTGCCCTGCCCCTACTTGGGCCCTGCTCCACCTGCTCCCACCACAATGACACCTGAACCCTGCAAATGCCCTTCCCCACAGCTGTGCCTGCACTGGGATCATGACCTGCAGCAAGGCCCCCAGGGAAGGCAGAGGATGCTTCCACCTGCCTGTGGCTTGTGAAGGGTGAGACAAGTTGAGCCCAGGGGATGGTCCCCACCAGCTTCTGCCTTACCTTTCTTCTTCTGGGCTGACTTCTGGTTGTCATCGTCACCATTCTTCTCCTCGCCAGACTCATCAGATTTGGTTTTCAGGCTCTCTTTGCCGTCACTCCCATCCCCCTTCTCCTGCTCTTTCATGTCTTTCTTGACAGGCAGCTTCCGAAGGGACGGTGCTTTGTGTGGCTGCTGAGGACACACCAGTGCAGGAAAGATGTGAGAGGTGGGAGAAGTGAGGGGCTGGAAGCAGACCCCAGCTGTCCCAGCAGGAGCAGGAATAGGAGGACCTTGCCCTAGACTGGGTGCATCCCTGGCCTGTACCTCACCAGAGCTGTCCTGCTCCTAAGGAAGGACTCATGGCTGAGCAGGGTAAGGGTCTCCACAAATGCTGGGAAGTGCTGGAGCTGAGACACTGAGATGGGCTGCCAGGGAGACCTGGTGCTCATGGATGAGGTTGTCCTACAAGGGACCAGGCTGCCCTAGTGGCAAAAGGGTGAGTGACCACCTTGCCCGGACAGACAGCCAGGAGCTGGCAGAGCAGCATCCAAAAATAGAAAGGTTTCAATAACACCCATGTCCTCAGCAGGGAGGAAGGGCCAAGCCCCTTGGGCACAACAAACCCTTGTGCATTTTCAGTTCCTCCTGTGCCACGCCTGACTTTGGCCCAGCCCCGAGGAGAGCAGGTCTGGGAGCTGCCCTACCTGCCACAGCCAGCCCAGGGTTTAGACTGGGCTCCAGGTTCCCAGAATAGCACCGAGGAAGGGAGTCTGCCACACGGGCAGCCCTAAAAGGAAATTCCCTGCACGCTATTCCTGGCTGCCTCTGCACTGACACTCAGCACCCCAAATGGCCTGGGCTCAGCCAGTGCTTCCACAGGGGCAGGGAGGTCTGCAAGGGCCTTATCCTGCTCATCACAGTGGTTCTGTGTTCTCACCTGGACGCTCTTGTGGGCTATTTCTCCAGGTGTTGGCCAATTTGTGGCATCACCGAAGTCACCAACCTTGTAGCAAAGAGAAAGGTCCTGTTAGTGCACAAAGCTGCAGAAGCTGTTCCCTGCAGCAGGGAAGAATCCTTTCCACCCACCACTGTCCCAGAAACAGCTGTCCCCAGGAGGCTGGAGGGGGACACCCACACTGCACATACACCACCCCTCTCCCCACACAAGCTGCGTCCCTGAACTAATCCCAAATAACTGCACACACGTTTATGTCCATCAGATATTTTAACAAGGCTGTCACCAGTCCTGCAAGCTCCCAGCCTCTCACCAAATCTTCTGCCCCAGCAGCAGCATTTGGCAGCAAGTTGCCCAAAGTAATTCACTCAATCACAGGCACCATCCCTAGGACAGGGAAAGCACTCAGCTTACAGCATTCGAAATCCACCTGAAGCAACTACATCCCATTGAAGGGGCTCTTCCACCTACTGACAGGCACAGCCCCACTGCTACAACCACCACGTGCTGCCAACAAAGCAAGGGGATGGTCTCAGAGGGGATGAGAAAATTCAAGCACGTGATGGGAACTCCCTCATTTCAGTCACCCCATGGCCACACAGGTGAACATCAACTACTTCTCTGCTGAATAAATGACCTGGTCACTACCATCATTTCTACCTCTTTCACGTTTCAGAGAACCTGCAGGACAGAGAAAAGAAACCATACAACTGCCCAGGTACCAAATGAGTCATGGCTGGGCACTGAGTTTATCTAGGCACAGAAACTCCTCCTTGCCCTTGTGGGATTGTTATTTCCAAATTAATGTGGAGTCAAATTAATTTTTTATCCCTCAGGAGATCACATCTTTACAGGCAGGTGCCATGCTCCTCTGCCCACGAGGCAAGTTTCCTGAGAAAACCAATTCCAGTGCAGGGCCATGCCTGTTTCACAGACAGGAGCACCTTCCGCTCCCAGGGCCCCCCTCTCTCCAAAATGGAACAGAGAAGGAAAGTCCTATCAAGTTGCAGATGCATCTCCACTGGCTGCTGGGAGCCAACACCAACAGCCCATGTCCCCAGCTGTGCCCCAGCAGTAACTGCCCCTCCATCACCGCTGATTCCCTGGAACAAACTGTCCTGGTTCCTCCAGAGGAGTCGCTTTGTCATGACATAATTCCCCTGGCTCTCTGTGTGCCAGGGAGGAACACACTGCACAGGGAAAGACAGAGCTGCAGACACACCACTGTCACCACCCTGTCTGCACTGCAAAGCTGGGCACGGGCTGAGCCCACGAGCAACATCGGGTGTCCTCACAGTGGGGTGAGAGGTCTTCCACATCCAGGACTGCTCCAAGTGTCTCTCTGTCAGAGGGGAGGGGAGAACATCTCCCCTGACCTAGCTGGGCAGAAAACCAGTCAAAGCAGCATGCAAGACCCCTAAAATGCTGAAGAGGAGAGAGAGAGAACAAGGCCAGCACATCAGCCCCTCCACAACCAGGCTTGTGCAGGGAGAGCTCTGCTCTCCAGACCCACGAAAGGCTCATGCAGCACTGACAATGGCACCAGAAACTGGGGGCCAGTGAGAGGAGAGCAGGCATGGCCTTACCTTGCTTCCTTTCCTCTGTCTCGGGTTGGCAGCCCTCACCACTTTCGCTGGAGTTGTAAGTTCTGCAAGAGAAGGACAACAAAACTGTTATAACACAGCTGTGGGTGGGAGTGTTGGCTCCAGACAGAAGTGGGTAGGAAGTAAAGCAGCTCCCCCTTCAGCAAAGGAGGGCTAAGAGGAAAAAGTGAACAGAGAACACAGCCAGGTACGTCCTGACTTGAGTCTCAGAACAGCCCTATTAAGATCAGAAAACTCCTGACCAATCCAGGTGGCCCAGAGATGGACTTTTAACCCCATCGTGCTGCAGGATGGCACTCCCTCCCTTAGCTCTGCACTCCTCACTTGACCTTGCCAGCCAGGGAGGAGGTGGGGCAAAGAGCTCAGCTCATTCTGCAGAGCACCCCCAGAACAGCCAAACAAACATGCCCTTGAAGAGCCAAGGCCCATCACCGCGCCACGAGGCCGGTACTCCCCAGGGAGCAGAGCAGGGCTCTGACAGAGGGATGCAAAAGTCTGTGGCTGCTGAATCCTGCTTTGAACTCAGGCATCCCAGCAGGGACAGCAAGTTCAAGAGAGGAAATGTACAGAGAGAATGAGCCAGATACATCAAGTGCCTAAACCCTGCTACTGCCGAAAGTATTTAGGCACTGAAGCGCCTCTGGGGTGTTTTAACGCATCAGAGTGAGACTGTTGGGGTTCACGCCACCAGACCTCACAGCAAGTCAAGACCTCAACCTCGCCAAGGCCCATCTTGGCTCCTGCTCACACACTACCTCCTTACAAGCAGAAATAGAAATTCAACTTGCCTTCTCCCTCAGGTTTGGCTGCAAGGTCTCCGGATCAGGCTCGTACAGGGCACACAGAGTCCAAGCAACAGAGCAGCACAACTCTGCCCAACGCAAACCAGCCCCACAAGGACGAGGGTCTCCTCCAGGACACAGGAGCTCCACAGGGGGAGGAGAGCCCGCTGGGTCTTGCCCCGAGGGGCAGCCCGTGCCAGGTGCCAGGCTCCAGCAGCGAGGATTTCTGCTGACTCACTGGCTTTGTTTAGAAGAAAAGCAGCCCTGACTGGGGTAGGGTGAAGGTGGGAGGATCGGCAGAGGCTATCTGGGGATGCCCCGGGAAACACCCTGAGTAGCCTACTCAGCTCTGCTCAAAGCTGCCTTTGATCTCCTGTGCAAGGCTGGACAACTTTGCCTGGATGATCAAAACCGGTCCCCTTCCGAGCCTCAAAACCAGTGATTCATCCTGGCCGTGCTCAGAGCTGGAGGCTTTGAAGTGTCAATAAGGCAGAGTCAGACACGGCAGGACAGAGCCATGTGCACTCCCCTTCACCAATTCCTTTCTCTATGGCTCCTGCATAGGGATTTCAACTCCAGAAGAGTCCAAGCTCACAGCTGGGTTCCTGAATCCTCCCTTTTTCCCCCGGGACCTCCACAACCCACCTGCAGTGCCTCTGTTCATGAGCAGTGGCAGTCCCACGTGTCCCTCATTTGTCCCACGTGTCCCTCATTTATTCCATGTGCACTTCATTGAGAATCCTGGCTCCACGGCACAAAGCTTGCCACAAGGCTTTTTAACTTCCCTGCTAGTGTAGGAAGAGCCAGAGCTTTCAAAACAGCCCCCAAAATCCTCCACTCAACACCCACAGATGTCACCAACTAAATATAGCTTCAAAAGACACCAGGAGCTACAGCACAAACCCACTGCCAGCCCGGTTTTCCAGAGATAGAGAACACCCCTGCCTGCTCCAACAGCTCTGATGGGACTGGCACAGCCTGATCAGGCTCCGATCTCCGGGGCTGGAGACAGCAGGGTTCCCTCTCTCCCTGCAAGGATCCCACCCAGGCGCCTGCTCCCACCACAGCACAGCCTCAGTGCTCACAGCAATGGCATCCAGCCCTTTCGGCTCAGGAGCCCTCAAGGCCATAGATGCTCTTGTGCTTTTTCTTGGGAACCAGTCACAGAGAGGGGCCCTCAGAAGCACCCGTGAAAGAGGACGACGGGGCACAGGCTGCAGGGGCGGGTGTCGCAGACTCCATCATCTCTGCGGGGGAGGGAGGAGATTGTTTGAAACAAGTTCTGCCGCTTTCCTTATCGGCGAGATAAGAACAGGGATCCCTTATCTCGCTGAGGTGCTGAGAAGACTAATTAGCATTTGCAGAGTGCTGCGGAACACAAAACACAATGCAAAGGGCTGCAGCCCGACAGGGAGGGAGGGAGGGAGGCTGCGGGCAGCTCTGGCTGGCGTGGAGCAAGGATGGAGATCCAGCAATTCATGGTGGAGACCGAAGTATGAGACTGAGAGGGTGTGACTGTGGTGGTGGACACATAGCCAGACACAGCATCTGCTGAGCCAAGGCCATGGCAAACAGAGGCCATGCATGCCTGGCACCCTCCCGGACACAGCAACATAACCAAAGGCACCAGCAACACATCTTGTGGTCCTCAGCTGAAAAGAACCCCCCGCAAGAAAAGCTCACTGCATCAGCCTGGGAAGTGAGTGCTGCTCATCCCACACAGGAGCTCAGGACAAGGAGCAGCAAGGGACACTGGATACTGCCTTGGTTCACAGCCGAGCCTTCAAAAGCTGCTGACAGATGTCTCAGACCTCTGGGCGTCTCACAACCCTCCTTTTGCATGTGTTTGGTGGCAGTAAGTAATTTCAGTTGTACTAGCAGTGTCTGACCACCTCCTGAAAAACAGGGCCTCTCTGTGTGAGGGGACAGACAAAACAGCTGCAGCAGGAGCCAGGGCTTTAGTGGTGTGAGGCTGGCACGGGGACAGTGGGCAGGGAAGCAAGGAGCAGCTTTGCCTGCGGCCACAGAGCAGATGCTGGCATAGCCAAGAACAGAAAAGCAGGTCTCGAGTTTTGATCTGCTGCCTGCAGCCAGAACCTGATCGTTTGCCCAGCCGTGGGGTTGCCCAGCCACGAGGAGATTATTTCTTAGCAACCAAGGGGACAGGCACAGGTGGGAGCACCCACAGCAGCCCCAACGCTGCTATCGCAGCCAAACCCTTCCCAGGGCCGTGGCACAGCCAAAGCACTCGCTGGCTCTGGCCTGGCAAACACCAAGGGCAAGGCTGTGCAGACAGCTCGTGCTTTCCTTCAGCCCACACCTGGCTGGGGCACAGAGCCCTCGAGGTGGGAGGCTCACAGGGGCATTCAGGAGAGCAAATGCCTCTGATCTGGAAGAAGAGCCCTCGCACAAGGACCAGACAGGGAGACACATGAGATAGGACTACTGAGCTTAGCCATGGAGACATATTTACTACCTTATCTGGGAAAATGAAATGAAACACTGAACAGTCTGGTTTCCTGCCTTTTCTGGCATCCAATGGATTGTATAATGGAATTTTAGAGAAGGTAAATGAAGAGAGGGAATAAGCCTGCAGGGCTGGGCAGGGACCTGGCATTACTGGAGAAATACCTGCACCTATAGCGAGATGCTGCAATGCCTGCTGCTCCAGGTGTACCACTCGTGCAGCACAGACGAGGACTCAGAGAAGCCCAGCAGCAGCTGGGACAGCCTCAGAGGGCAGCCCAGGCTCCCAGCAGGAATGCAGAGTCCTCAGCTCTGCTACGCTGTCCCTGACACAGCACCCCCTCCTTCCCCAGCAGCCAGGCTGACAGAAAGGAGCCATCCTGCTCCCTAGCCTGGCACCTGCGAGAAACTGCTGATAAAGGCGGTTCCAAGCCAAGAGCCCGGACTTTGTGCTGAAGAGGCTGAGGCAGGGGTGCATGCTCTGTGATGCAGGTCCTGATGGGGCTGGAAGAGCCAAACCAGTATCCCCAGTTTCCCTAGAGCCCTGGCAGGAGCTCGAGGGTGCTGTGTGGGACAGACAGCCACATGCTCAGCGGTCCACCAGGATCCACTTCACTATTCTGTCTGCAACAATCCTCCCTCCTTCCCACACTCCACAGGACACTCCTGGCACATGTGAAGACTGTAGGGCACAACCAACACAACGGGACACATGCTCTGGCAATGCTCCTTCGAGGTTTTTAGGTAAGGAAGTGCAAGTGCAGTTTGTGCAAGGGTGAGCTGAGAAAAATGTTTAAGCTGAGAAAAATGCTTAAAAATGTTTCTATCTGGGATTAGCTGTTTTCCCAGGAGAAAGAAAGCTCCTTCAGAATGATTCTGTGAGGGCAGGAAAGTCCCTCCTGGGGTACTGACACACAGGAAAAGTGTGGTGGAACAGCACCAACCTGCAAAGAAATTCCCATAAGACAGACCCAGCAGGCAACCAGCCACAGCCAAGCCTGCTAGGACCCCACTGCGGTTGCAAAAATCCCCTTCCTGGCCTAAAAGACCTAGGGACCCAACAGAGAACAGCTCCAAGGGTACATCCCCACCTTGACAACATGGGAAACTCAGGGCGGCAACCCTGTCCCTGTCCTTGCTCCAGGCCTCTAGCAAACTCTCTCCCAGGGTGGCCTGATCTGCATAGCAGCAGGGGCATGCCGTGGATTCAGAGACTCTCCTGTGACACTCATCACTGTCCATGCACTCAGTCCAGGACCTGGAGTCTGAGCCTGACCAAGCCACCAGAGGACACAGCTGGTGAGCTTCATGTCCACCAACAGCACAGAGGACATTTGCAGGACCAGTCCTGCAGGCCAGATGTGACCTGCAAGCCAACAACAGCCCCGCTCCCACCAGCAGCCTGTCTCCTGCAGACAGTGACAAAGCTCTTTTCTTTTTGTGTCCATCCCGAAGAGGACCCCCTGAACTTACCGGCAGAAAAGCATTGAGGGATGGGCAAACACTTTATGCCCCTTTTGCAGGTGCTACACCAGTTTCTGGATTAGCAAGAAGCCCTGGTGGGCAATCCTTGCTGTAAAGGGGCTGAGAAGCACTGTCAGATGGGAGGGGACCGCAGGCTCCCCAGGGAGCCATCTGGTAGCACCCTTGTGTGCAAAAAGGTGCAGATACCCCCAGAGACCGATCAGCAAATCCACCTCTGCCCTGCCTCCCAAGGAGCTGCTCCCAGCACAGCCTCAGCCATGTGCCAGAGCTCATGCCAGACTGAGATGGGAAACACTTGTGGCTGCGGCTCCACACACGAGCGGAAAAGCCTGGGATTTATAGCACTGACTGCCTGGCATGCTCACATTTTGCTGAAGGCATCACAAGGCACACAAAGCCAGAAAGGTTCAGGACAGGCTCAACCCACAGACTGCACCTCCTCTAGGTTTGCAATGTTTCACAGCTCTCCCTCCCACCAAATCGCAGTCGCAGCCGGAGGCACGTGAGTGCACAGAGGGGGAAACAAGGGGGCACCGGATGGAGTTCAACAGCTTTAAATGAGATGTTCTCACAAGGACATATTACAGCATGAAGAGGTTCGTGTCTCCACAACAGGGGCTCCGGAGAACCACAGTAGGCCCCACCACTTGCAGCACATGGTCTCACAGCTCCCAGCTGAGAGCGTTTGGCCTTGCTCACAAAGGTAAGAGGAATATCTGCAACACCTCAGCGATCTCAGAAGTTTCCTATATATGCAAGAAAAACTGGAGTTGTATGGGCAAGGTCAGGACCAAGCAGAAGACTGGATCCATAAGGTGGATGGCTGAGAGGGATTCAGGCTTGTAAAGCATGTGGGAAACCTTTAGCTGGAGCACGAGATAAACTGCAGGTACCATGGCTCAAAGCCTTCCAAGCAATTTTCCACAGCTTCTCAGCAGAAGCTCCACTGTACAAGCCCTGTTGTAACAGAAAAGGAAGCAAGGAGCTGCCTCCACCTCTCTGCAATGCAACTGCAAAGATCACTCGCTAAAAATAACTGCAAAAAGGGCATCTGACAGCTCCACAGAGAGCACGAGAACACTCCCACCTGGGTGTCCTAGGCGGCTCCAAGAGCTCGGGAGTTTGCCCTGGAAAAGTGCTGGGAGGGAGGCTGGGGTACAGGCAGGTAGAGCCAGGACGGTGCTGTCACAGGCTGAGTGTGGGCATCCAAGTCATAATCCCAGCTCTCCAAGCCCTCACATCCCTCAGCTGATAGTCCTGAAAGCCCCAGAATGGGAGGAGCAGCTCGAGATGTGCAGAGCCCATCTCTGCTGACAGCACAAACGTGCAGCACAGACCCTTACAGTGAGCAGGGGCTCCAGTCAGACCACAGCCCTCCTCAGGGAGCTGAGGAACAGCACTGCTCCTTCAAATGCAAAAAGCTGCTACAAACTCTACATACACACATCATCTGCAGGGTCTGACTTTTATTTCCAGAGCAAATGAGGGGCAGGAAGGGTCTGGACTTACCAAAAATGCATGATCATCTTCCCTGCAGCCTCTCAGTCCACAACAAAAATGCTTCAACTTGTGACCAAGCTACACTCCAGGAGGAGCGTGTTAGGAAACGCCGACAGGCATTTCTAACGTTAACAGTGTCGGCAAGAGCACCCTGGATTCCTCCTGGCACAGACAGCTACTATTAAAGGTAGCAAATGAACTCCCTCTTAAGGGCGAGTGACATCTTTCCACTGCCTTTTCAAGCAAACCTCTTCCCTGAAGAGGATTTCTAGGAAACTCCTGACACACAATCCATGCTCACAGCCCTGCACACGATCCCTGGCACAGACACAATGAGACCGCACATGAACTACCCCCCACCCAGTTTTCTACCAAAAAAAAGGAATCCTAAACTAAGGGCTCTCTGCAGGGGAAGCCAGCGGTTCCCAGAAACCAAGAAGCATCGCACAGGGGACACAGCCAAGGTCACCCAGCTGACCATACTTCAGAAACTGTCAAAATGAGGGAGCTGGGCTGGCTCAGGCCCCCACAGCAGCTGAGCCACCCTGTTCTCTGAGCAGGGAAAAGGCACCCAGCACCCCTGCAGGAGAGGCTACTCCAGCATTAGTGCCTGACCCTGCATGCCTGGTGCAGACAGGTCTCCATCTGGCAGAGCATGTCACCAGCAATTCCTCTGCCAGCATGGAAGACAGAAAAGCCTTCAAGGACACCTGCGAGCACTGAACACTCCATCAGGTTAAATGGTTCAGGGAGAGGGGCTGGAAAGCCTGCGGCACTCCAGGGAAAATGCTCCAGGGAAAACACCACGTCAGTCGGGGCCCCTGAGAAAAGGCATGAGTTGATCCAGCTGCTGCTCAGGGCACAAGGACACCTCAGGGCTGGGACAGGAGGGCACCTGAGGCAAGGCTGCAGGGGCCCAGGGTATGCAAGTGAGCCAAATCGTGGAGGAGATGGAGGGTCAGGCCCTCCTCCAAGCCGGCTCAGAGACCAGCTGATAGTTCATGACCTAAAAAATAAAATCAGTGGTGGGGGAGAGGGAGGGGGTGACATGAACAGGAACTACAGGAGAGCAAGGACAGACACAAGGCAAGACTCACAACTCCTTGTAAAACAGAAAAAACCCCAACCCAGCCCACTCACCTTTGGGGACAACTGATTTGCAAATTAAAATAGGGTGTCCACCCTCCAGGAGGGATCAGGGGCAGTTTCCTCTGCTCCCGTTTACCTCTGCAGCACCGTTCTGCCTGTTCTGCCAGGCTCTAATGAAAAGCTAGTTAACAGTTAATTATTACCCATTCAGACACACGATCCCCTACTCTGACTGCCACTGCCGGCCGGGAGGGATAAGACAGTCACGTGATGCAAAAATCCCGACCTTATGAAAGCACGGGCAACTATATTTAGTTGGAAAAACGATGACCTAGCGAGCCTGCTCCTCCCTGGCCCCGCCTCAGAGGACCCGACCTGCCACCTCCCGAGATCCTACCTCCATAGCACCCGGGAAAATCCTCATCCAGCAGGAGTTGTAATGCTGAGAACAAGGACACCTAGCATGGGAGCAAGCCCTGTGTGCATGTACATGCCATCCCGCGTGCAGGGGCCAGACCAGCACACAGCCAGGGCTGGGGGGACCCTCCCTCCCTCCCCATCCTCAGTGCTCTGGAGTGGGTCACCTTGTCAGCAGCAAAAGCTGATAAGCACCAAGAGCAACAAGCAGGGGCCTAGCCCAAGGTCCTAGACCTTATCTTGAAAGCGAGAGGCACACTGGGAACCTGACCAGTGTGACCAGCACAGGAGAGGCATTCAGCAGCTACGCTCAAGCTGCTGGCTTCTCCACGCCCAGGGCTGGTGACAGGAGTTTGCCTCCCTGGATCAGCCTACCCCTCTCTCCTCAGGGTCACTGGGTGACCAAGACAGACACCAACATGCTGAGAACAGAGTGGGAGCCAAGGCAGCACCACTGCTGCAGAGAGATGGCCCCAGAAAAAAAGTGCGACAACAAAATCCAAGAGTATCACCTGCACCCTCTGCAGTAAAGAGCTTCAAAGCAGAAGAAAAACAAAAAGCCTGAGGACCAGACATCATTAATCTCTTGTCATCAGCAGAAGGGTGCTCTCTGCCTGCATCCCTCTGCAGCCGACGAGACAGCACAAGAGGCGGCGCCCGTGGCACGAGTGAGAGGAGGTCCCTGCATCGCTGCTGAGCCCAGGGCATCGCACTGACATGATCCCTTTAATGGCCGTCAGCCTCTTCTGCAGCTGCATCTGGGGACTTGGAAGCTGACAAAACCCTTCCTGGGAAGCATCTGGTGCGTCTCACTCTAAATATTTAACAACGAAGAGACAGGAATTGAGAGCCAAGCGCCTGCAGAGAGACCCTCCAGCTCCAAGCGTTCACACTGTCTAGGAGGAGACTGTGCAGCTCCCACTGTGCCAGTGGAGGGGGAAAGGGGTTGTACATGGCAAAAGTGCAAACTCTGCACAAAATCTGCCTCTGGGGTTTTTAAATAACATCAGAGCTCCTCCCACTGTGATTCCTATACCTGACTTGCAGAGGCATCCCTGCAGAACCAGAGTGTCCCCTGAGCAGTGGCCACTTGCTAAGTGACCACTTAACCTCGCCCTCAGCCTGCACAGCTGCAAACCTGCCTCCCTGACTGCACAGAACAAGAAGAGACTGAGCAGCAGCTCAGTTTGTGAGGCCAGGGAAGACAAGGCCAGCACCGTACAGAAATCCAGCCCCATCTCCTGGGGCAGGGGAAGCAATAGTGATTTGATGGTAGGAGCAGATGCAGCAAACTTTCCCAGGAATTTTGGGAGGTCAGACCTAGGTCACCCACTAAGCAGGGTGTCTCCATAAATGTGCTGAAGAAATCCTACAGTCCTGCAACCACCTGTATTAAACTAAGCACAGGTACAGGGGCTTCCTCCTATTGGTGAATCCAGGGCATTAAAACCATGACAAGGCACTCAAATATCTCTGTGATCTTTGGGAGCAGACCAAAGGGCTTCTTTTTGTGCTACTTCAGGATTACTGTACCTCAGCTGAGCTGCTTTCAGGGCATGCTTTCCAAGCACAAGATACACCATCCTCACTTACGTCCCCCCACCTTTAGTGAGATGCAGTGACATTCCAGGTTTTTCTAAGTAACTCTGATATAGCAGCTTCCTTCCCGGGTTCACAATCACATGAATCCTGCTGCATAAACCACTCCCTCTAATAAAGCTAATTCCAGTGCTACAGGTGGCTGCCTCCCATGTCAATACAAAGCATAAAAGAGTACAACACCCTAACCACTAAGTCTTCCCAAAAGAGTCAGGAATATCCAATTACAAAAGAGTGCAACATAGCACTTTCCTAAGCTAAAGATCCATCTCCTCTCCTTTTCTTTCTACAGGATTAAAACCACTTCCTTGCAGTGGTAGCATCATCCCCATCTCTTTATGGAAAACTTCACAGTGTTTAATTCAAAGGGGCATTTATAAACTCAAGAAAGATATCTCAGACACTGCTGACAATTGTACAAAATGATCAGGTCAGGGTGCAGCAGATGAAAAAAGTCATCAGGAGTGGTGAAACTAAGACAGAGCATCACTTGCTGCTCTGCTGAACACCAGCGCATCCACAACTGCACCCTGCAGTCAGCTCTGGTCTCTGGAACTCAGCAAGGGCACAGGGCTGTTACAGCTGCTCAAAGAAAAGCAATTAAACCACCAAGAGGCAGCTCCTCCAGAGGTGAGACTAAAAAGGCTGGGATCCTCCAGCACAGAGAGGAGGAGGGCTGGCTGCAGCATGCAAGAGGCCAGGAGGGCACAGGCACAGCACACGAAGCTAGCAGGAGATCCACCTGAAGTGGCAAAAGTATTCCCTCCCAGAGCAGGCAGCAAATTTCACACAGCAGTAAGTCCTGGGAGCTAAACCGCATCAGCTGCCTGGCAGAGGAGTTTGGTATTCACAGCAAAGTCGTCCACAGACATCCAGCTGCAAACATGTCCTCCCAGTCCTCCTCAACAGCAGAAGGGGGAACGTGAGAGTGTCCCCCTCTGCCCACCAAGCCCAACCCCGCACCTCTCTAGGGTGAAGACTCTCAGCTTTCACCTGAACTCCAGATCACATGGTTTGAAGTGGCTTCTTCTGAAAAGCATCCCCCAGCTGCCGAATCCCAGCTGTGGTACGTGGGAGAGGAGGCGACGGAGGCATTGCTGTGCCAGACAGAAGGGAAATGAGGCCTCTCTCCAACTGCTGTATTTGCAAACACTGTTAGGTAACTGGGACGCAAACACTGCTGCCCTTCCACCTCCACAGCACTCGCACGTGACACAGGGATGATCCAGGCTGAGGATCCAGGCTGAGGGCAGGACGCCACCAACATCCATATGCTAACAAGCAGGAACATGCTCTGGGGCACACTACAGCTACTGTACCTACAAAATGGCTGATTTTTGGCTCAGGTGCCCCACCTATGCAATTCCCAACCCTGTTACTGCAACTCAGCATCTTCCATCAGTCTGCTAACCATTACCTTGGGAGAACAACAATAGACTTCTCACCCAGAGGGGAAACCAGCCATATAGACCCACCTGACCCTACAGGACTAACCTTAAGAAATAGACCCAGGTTTGAGAGTCCTGGTGACCAGAGCAAATGAACACATTCAACAACATCAGCAATGAAAAGGAGGTGAGGGAGTCAAACCCAAGAGCCTCAGGAGTGCACAGCACCTCTGGTGGCAGGAGTGGTGCTACTCTGCCTTCGCACTTCACTGTGTTTTGAGATATCAGGGCTTCCAGATAAGCTCAGTGCATGGGAAGAAAAAGCATTGCACCAGCTTTAAGGCTTTTCTGGAGAAAGGTATGAGAAAGACTGCACAGTGTCCTGTGCAGCTACCATTTAGAGGAATCCTGTTTGAGCTTTAACTTATCTCCTAAAAAACATACATAATTGTAAAAAAGCCCCAAAGCTCTGTAGGTGATGTTTTCTGCAACACTACTGACATGTAACAAACACTTTTTGAAGCACTATCATCTGCTGCAGACACACACTCATGCCCCACCCTGAAGGCAGCTGTGGAAGGTCCCAAACCAGCTGGAGAACAGAGGATGGAGCTGTGCCAAGCAAAGGACATCTCTGAATTCACAGCACAGGCACACAAAACCCAACACCCAAAGAAGACAGATCTTCAGCAAGGTGGAGAAAAGCCTCCTATGAACTCAACAGATGGGAATATACCTTTGTTCCCTCAAAACCTTAATATTTCACTCTCACATGTGAAGAATGCAAGAAAATCACGAGAGACTTACAAATGCGGCATCAAAGCCTCAATCCAGTGCATCTAGTTGTACACCACAGCCTCGTTAGCTGGCTAGAGCTCTGGAAACACATCTCCAACCTTCAGTCCTCTGTTCAGTTCAGCAAGTTGAATTATACAGCCGCGAATGTTACACCAGACCACTCTAAACCAGTGAGTTATTTTTACTGAAATCAGCTTTAAGACAACAGAGCTGATTTCCAAACTTCCAATGCCTCCACCAGTAACAGCGATTTACCCTCACAGTATCCATGACCTGGTGTAATGGGGTCCCGTGCAAAGCCAAAGATGGACATCAGAAATGGACACAGAGATGTGCCTGGCATGACACAAGGCCAAGTCAGGCACTGACTTCCATTCCCAGTGCCTCTGCTATGGGACATCTCCACACAGCACTGCAGCTGAGACAACAGGCTCTCACTGACTGACCTCGGTATCACTGGTTAAAACACAAACCTTTCCTTTAGTCTTTGCACTTCCACAACATCAGCCTGGACGAGGAGCTTCTGGCCATTTGGGAAAGGCAGGAATTGAAATCATCAATATCTGCTTCTAAAAGCTACATTCCTTTCCTGATTCGGAACCTCCATCCAGAGCAACCTCCCTCCCAGAAAGGCTGCACGTATCACTGGGGGCAGGAAGTTTTTTCTTTGCACAGATGGCAACACAGTGAGTACCCTGGTTCTCCTCAACAGCAACACAGACTACAAGCCACAGGGGAGATCTGTGTCTTCCCAAAGTATTTCAAATTCAAATCTATATCCTCAGGTTCATAGACACATCCCTCTGTGTACAGGTAACATATAAACAACAACAATCTGAGTTACATTTGCATCTTGACACATCAGTGTTTCCAATTATGTGTGATGACCCAAGACCTACAAGTTCCCAAACTCTTTCACCCCAGACATCCAAATTTGCTGTGCTACAATGTATGGGAGGAAAGAACCTTCCAGCTCTTTAGTCATCACTACATGAAAGCATAAAAGAATTCACGGCTATAAAGGAATGGCCAAATATTAGAGGTTTGTACTTTCTGTAGGAAGTTTTTTTGCTTCGGTTTTTGGGTGGGGGATTTTTGGGTTCTGTTTGGTTTTGTTTGTGGTTTGGTTTTGCTTTTTTACATTAATGTCCATTGCATATTCCTGTACCAGTCCTCTAAGCCTGGTTAGCGCTGACTCTGCAGGAAGAGAAGTGCAGGGAAGGCAAGGAAGAAGTTGGTTTGAAGAGCTCCATTTTTATTTAATACATACCAGACTGGCCGTCAGTTGGAAATATATCTGTAAAAGAGAAAAAAAAAAAGATCAGTATTGGCTGCAGCTGGAGTGCAAATCATATTTAAAAGGTCTCCTCTCTCAATTTGTTTGCTTTAGCTAAAGAGAGGAAGTATTTTCTTAGTATCTGAAGTTAAACATCAATCCAGCTTGGAACCCACCTCAATTCAACCACTTGTTGTGAGAAAGACTTTGAAGGAGTCTGTGTTTACCTGAATGTGTTGCTCTCATAAATAACCTCCTGTATTGGCTTCTAACAGACAGCAGTGAGCAGTAAAAAAGGTGGTTGAGATGTACAAAGATCCACACAATGAGCTACTTGGTGGCACCCCATACTCCCCCTGAGCAGCAATATCAGATGGAAATCTGCAGAGAACATCTAACAGGAAGCACAGGTGGAAGCCAAGGCAAAAGCCAAGTGAGCATTCTCCTGATGGTCCTTGGTTTTTGGAGCCACAAGGGACACCAGCAGCTGCGACTGACTAACACAGAACCTACACCCGCACACACACCCAGCACCAAACGGACACCCAGGGCCTTGGCACATCACCCATCATGCCAGGAAAAACCCTTGCCCTTTACAGCTCAGGAGGCTCTGTCAGCAGGCACAGCCCTCTGCACAGGACAGATGGAGTCTGGGGGGTTCAGACCCCAAAACGGATTATTTGACCTCCCCAGCCCCCCAAGCTCTTTCCAGTTAGGGGTACAGGCCCTTCTCTTGGAGGACCTTATGTATTGCTGGGAAGATGTTGACTTACGTAGCTGGGAAGGACCAGACTTTTCATTTGAGGAATACCCAGGACAGCGTGTGTGGAAAACCCCTGTTGATAACGGCTCCCCCAGAAGCTATGAAAATAATGCTTTTGAGAGAGCAATACATTATGTTTTCTTCAAGGATCTTGGAAGAGGAGGGGGAAGGAAGGCTGCCAGCAAGGCAAGGTCCTCCTGGGACAGGGGCAGGCCCCTGGCTCCTGCTTATCAGCTACCCAAAACACACATTCAGCTGGAAAGTCACAAGAGTTGCAGTAAGGACTACCCCTCAGGCAGGGCAATGCTCTCTGGCCTGGGATCAGCTCATGTAGAAACAGCAAAAACACCCCTCTGCCAAAACAACTTCTGTTTCTCTTCCTTTGACTTGCATCATGTTCAAAGCATCCTCAGATAGGGATACTTTCATCCCATATAGGAACAGGAAGAGCCAACTGGAACAAAAATACCTGTAAGTTAAATCAAGACTCCCTCCATCATCATTACACAGTTATGGTCTGAGGCCATTTGAAGGCATGATATGAAGGACAACCCAGCACATCCAGAACGGTCTCGAAGCACCAGTCTGGATCCTTAGCAAGCTGCATGTTCTACTGCAATCCTCCACCAGCCCATGTTGCAAAGGTATTTAAACACTTTGTATTTTTGTGATGGTCACTGATGAGTTTGGGTTTCTACATAATAGTTAGGGTTGGAAGACCTTTAAGATCTCAAACAAGGTACAATTTATTTCCCTACTTGGGCTTCTCTGCAAAGGAATGAGGTGGTAACACTGGTATCCCACCTGTTTGGATCAGCTACCTGTACCAGATGTTACCAAAAACCAAAATAAAATAACACCACAACGGTTGATAAAATAAATTCTTTCGTCCCAGCCAGGAATTTAGCAAAGCCAGGCTTTGGCAAACATTCCCCTTGCTGTACCCTGAGGGGTGCAAGTTCTACAGTTTGCATTCCTGCTAGGCTGTCCCACCAACTCTTCATCAAACACACACCACAGAATCAGCCTTTCACAACAGGTTCTAGACACCACAAATGCCACCAAATCAGGCAGCAGCTGCAGGTGACCCCTCAGCAACATCTCTCAGACGCATCACCACCACAGCTCCAAGCTCACATTCCCTCAGGGTCTCCTCTCAGCTCACGGCTGTATTCCGCACTGCCCTGTCCTGCTCTAGATATGCAGCAAGGCTCTCCTGGCTCCTCCTGAGCTCAGCCACAATGCTAGAGCAGCTTTGCCACTACATTTACTAGAAAAGCAGTGGCCCTACTCAGTGGCTGAGGTCAGTAGAAAGCAAGGACCACATGTGATGGCCAAGGGTAGATACAGTTCACATTCACCTCAAGAGGTTTGCCAGGGCAACTCCTGTCAAGGAAGGACACTCGCATCCAGAGCTCAGCCCCCTTGTGTGGCAGAGGCTGAGCTTGTCCAGCTCATCACACCTACAATTAACACAGATGTGACACCAAGCTCTCCAGAGCAGACTGAGAACACTGGGCTTGCAGGCAGCCTTCTCCAGAGCTGAGAACAAGCACAGAGCAATCAGTCTGCAGGACTTGCTCTGAAAAATGGGGCTGCTGGGAGGACACATCTGAGGCAGGGCTGGTCAGGGACCGGCAGGCACAACGACCCTTCGGGACACCATTTTCCCCTGCAAGCACAAGTGACTTAAATTAAAAATTAGTCTGCCAATTAAGGGCAGCACCTCAGGTGCCCAAGAAGAGTCTAAATCAGGCAGTGCTTTCTTTTCCCAAGAAAGGCACGGTAGGGAAGGAGGCAGAAACGCATATGGCCGGCAGGTAAACCCCCTGGGCTGCTCTCCAAGGAGCCCATCTCGTACGCTGCAGGACTGAGGCTGCCTGTCCAGGTGAGCTCCCCTCCCAGCTCTCCCAATGCTAAAATTCAAACACAAAGGACCCAGGCACAGAGACCAGGCTGGGTTTTTGCTCAAAGTCCCAACACAGAAAGGTGAAGCCAGCAAACCAGCCCCACCAATTCCTCCCACCACACACAGCTGCTACCTCCCAAGGCACCCTGATGCCAGATATCCCAACACTGGCCAGATGCTGCAGGACAATGCTTCACAGCAGCTGCCCATCATCCCATCAGCCACCTGCTCAGCAGCAGGCAATCCCTACATGGGACCCAGGCAGCTCTGCCCCTGTCTGCTCTCCCAGCTATGCCCAGCCTGCCTTCCAGGCAGGCCAGCGGGAAGGAGCAAGAAGTAACAGTATCGCAATGCAAATTAGAAGACCCACGAAATTTGGACCCCATGGTCTCACATTTCCTTCCCTTTCTTGCACGCAGACACTTTTGTTTCTGAGCATGCGCCCAAAGTCAGAAAGACCTGGTGTCTGAACAAAGGGATGGTAGTCACCACAGGAACCAGTGATCTCTTCAAGGCAGCACCAGTCTCTGCAGAGCCAGGTATTTCCCAAACCCTTCACCATTCTCCTCAGCCCTGTACAGTATGCACACAGCCTAAAACATCAACAGCATATTCCACGACTTTTCCTGTTATCAGCAACGGGGGTGGAGGAAGGAGTGAGGAGGAGGAGGTCAGGAGTGTGCATGGCAGCTGGCAGGATGTTGGGATGGGCATGGAGAATCCCTTTCAGGACCATCACACGAGGGTGCAGATGTGGTACAGGGGTGCTTGCTCTGGGCACCAATACCCAGAACTACTGCACACAGAGCCCAGGAGATGTAACTAAATTGAGGGCAGTCGTCCTTATTTTAGGTGGTGCTGGGGGTGGATCTCAATTTCAGTCTTTGCCTGATGGTATTTTTACATAAAGAAGGAGACCGTATGCTAAAATGGGGCATTTAAAGCAAAAAGCTGATGCATCCACACATATCCCCTCCCCAGGGGCTATCTGGCTACTGCTGCTATTCAGGTATCTGGGACAGGTCCAGAAAGGTCACCCCATTTATGAGCCCCCATCTCCCCTCCGCTGCTCCCTGCGGAAACACGCGGCCAACTATGCTCCCGCACCAGCCACGCTCGCAGTGCTGAATCCAAACGCCCGCACAGGAAGCCTGACTTCTCCCAGCTCAGGAGCTACAGCTGGGAAGGGACCTCCACCACCCGCTGCCTGTCGCCAGCCCCCCTTTGCCAGTAGGGACACTGCTTCCTCCTGGCAGGGCCCAGGAGACAGCGGCTGAAGAGCAGCTCATTATCCCTGACGCAAGAGAAACGCTGACTCGTTATTACGGCAACCTGCAGCCATAACTGCCAAGGGGCCGCGCGGCCGCAGGCCTGGTGCCAGCAGGAACCAGCTTCCTGCTGGCCCCCCACCTCCCATTACCCTTCTGCTGTCTGAACAGGGGCAAGACGACCTCAGAGTGCTTCATGTCACCTGCCAGTCACCAAAGCGCATTGACTGGCACCACCACACCAGTGCACTGGGTGAGGGCTGTGCACGCACAGGTACAAGCACACAGATGACAGCCAGCTCCTCAACTGCTCCCAGCGGGACATGGGGCTCACCCACACTGCCACGGCCACAGGAAGACACCAGCTGATTTGTTCTGGCTTTCGACCCCTGAAGTTGTAACCAAATCGTCCTCCACATTTTGCAGACAAAAGACTCGGACGTCAGCAAAAAAAATGACCTCTCCAAGGTCACGCAGGGACTCAGCAGTAGAGACGTGACCAGAACTTGATGACAATGGCTCGAAAGCTGCAGGGCTGCACGGGCTGCCCAGCAGAGGGACTGGGGAGGGAAGTGCTGGCGGATGGCAGGATCGATTGCTCCTAACCTGACCTCCTGCCCGGCAGAGATGATCCAGGCAGGGAAAAGGTCCACATTACAGAGTCCAGCATGTACTGCAAAGAGACCAGAGCTGCCTGAATCTCTTCTCCAGCCCCATGCTACATTTCAGTTCAAATCTCTGTCACTTGGCTCCCACTCAGAGGCCAAGGCAGTGCCTGCACAGGTTCCCGAGACAGTTACAGGCCTCTTCAAAGCAACACTCCGCAGAGAATGGGGTGAGGTCTGCTAGGGAAAAGTAGCAAAGCAAGAAACCCTAAACCCAAAGATTAGCATGGCCAATTATATCCTTCCCGAGATCTTGTTTGCTTCCTGTTCCCCTCCTTTGTTACCTGCTGAGCAGGACTGGGGAGGGTCCAGCTCTCAGCCACCCAGATCTTCCCAACCCTCTCCAGCCACCAGGTCCACACAAACACCTCCTATGCCTCTCAACTTACTACAGTATCTTTACCCCCTCAAAGAGAAGCTGAAGCATGAGACAGATAGGTCAACCCTAACAGGATGCTGGCTAGGTCCCAAGACACCACTAAAGGTCTATGCAAGAGGAATAAAAAAAAAAAGCTACGTAAGGGTTTATCCCAAATCAGTTCCTCTCCAAGGGTCTCCAGACCGCCAATCCTCAGTAAGGGGTTTTCTGTTCTCTGTCCAGAGGAGAGGTTAGATTCCATCTTAGACACCCCCCTCACCTACACTGGCTCAAGAGCTGCAGCCAGTGTGAGCTCTGGCACCAATTTCTCAAAAACCACATGGAAACAAATGCTTGAAATAGTTTTTCAGTGTATAAACAGCTGTGGGTTTGGTGAAGCTCAGCTGTGGTGCCCCTGCTATCTTCATGTACTTGAAAAGTAATGAAGACTGCCAGCATCACAGTTTTAAGGGGAACAACCCTGGGAAAAAAAAAAATCACCTACTCCAAAATCAGAGCAGTGAGTTACCTCAGTTACCTGAGAGAACTCCCTAACTTCACACCACACATTAAATGAGTACCTCAGTGCTGACGTTCAGTCTCCTCCAGACCGAAGAGGAGCAGCACAGACCCAGCAGGGCTGTGCCACCAGCTCAACACAAAGTCACCAGCAGCACCGGCACCGTGCCTGGCAAAAACACCTTCCCGAGATCCACATGGAACAGGGCCCAGGTCTCTTCTCGAAGCACCAGAGATGCCAGTGGGGTTCTGGGGAACCTGACGAGAAGAACAAGATCTCTCCAAACAGACAGTCCTGCGAATCCAATGCTCACATATGCACAGGCACACAAGGAATAACTGGAAGGTCACAGGCTGCTGTTTCTCCCATCCACTTATCAGTGCTTGCACTGGAGAGAACAAACACTGGGTGTTCTCTCCCATTAACCCCTTCTCCTCATCCCCAAAATGGAGAAGCAGCAAAGTGCTGCTGCTCCAGAGCCTGAGTCCCAACATTCCTGATCACAAACCCAACAAGGAGCTTCAGAGAAAGTCCAAGGCAACTTAAAAGGTGCTCGATTACTGCTCCCACTGAGCAGCTGGTGACTCAGCTCTGTGCCACACATCCTTTAATCACCAGTAAGCCTGGAGTGACACCACTGGAGGCCTTAGGCCTTCCAGGAGAACAACCCTGCATGAGTCTGGGCCTAATGATCACAGTCACTCTACTCTCCCCAAATTGCTCTTTAAGCCACTGGATATTGAACAGACAGTAAATTTTCTGGCACAATCAAGCAAAATACACGTCTCAAAGACTCTTGTTGAAATATAGGAGCCATTTTGGAGCAGCCCAGCAGCCAGCTGGATCCCACACTATGGAAAATGATACAGAATGGTGTTTCCCTCTGACAGGGTTGTCACACTCAGGGCTGCAACACATTTTTCTGTTTGCAGTTCAAGGGCAGACCCAAACTCCAGAAAAGCTTTGCCCAAGGACAGCTCAATAAGCAGCGGGCAGGACAGATCCATCTCCCTACAAAGGGGAATCCATTAATGTACTCAGAAATCCAGTCTCTCTGTGAAAGTGGATCCCACCCCACCTCCTCAGATGCACCAGTATCATCGTTATGCCCCATAACATCAGACAAGGATAAATCCCTGTGAAAGCTCCAGAAATTGAAAATTGCAAGGCTCGCTCCACCTTTGGGCTGCAGGCAGAGGGCCAAGCAGGGGGCTGTAGGACACACAAGGCAGCACAGTGAAGACAACATAATTAAATCTCTTAACTGAATTACAAATCATCAGACTCACAGTCTGAGGTGTTCCCTCCCTCTGGTCCAGGCTATCTGCTTGGTTTTAATCAAACACTCAGCCATTCCAATCACCCTCCAAACTCCATCCTTGCTTGGTTCCATTCTCTGCTGACAATTAGATCAACTCAGATTTCACCTCCAACTGAAGCTAAGAAGGTTATCTCACTGTAATCTGCCATGTCTCCTCCAAATCAACTTCACAATTGTTTTTACAGGTTTAATTTTAAAATTTAAAACCACGGCTCCTTTACAGCAAATTCCTCCCTGCAGAATATGCAAATGTCACATTTATCATTCCACAGTTTAAAAACCCCAAAAAAACAAGAAACCAACAACAGTGAGCTTGGACAGCTCACCTGAGATTGGGAAGCCAAAAGATAACAGTTCCCTTTTTGTTCAACTCAGTGCAAGACCCTCTGCAGTGGCAGAGGATTTCTGAGCACTCAGAAGACGCATGAGATCATAGTCGGTATTCCCCCGAGCTCTCAAGGTTGAGCTGGGAGTTGGGAAGTGAAATCCAATATGATTACAGACAGTGAAGCCTCAAGCTTTGTCATCTGAGCACATGGTGGAGACACCTCCGTGATTCGCTCTTCTGTCTTCCTGGGTGGAACCTCGTGCACAAATATCCCATCACTTCTGTTTCAGTCACAGTAAAAACCTCCTGACAGCATTTCTGGGATGTGTTTCTCCACATTTCAGTATCTGCTGCTACAGACACATCATTTCTCAGCATCACACGTACTGGTGTCACTCCTTACACTTAATTCTCCATTCTGTTTTTCCTCTACTTTCCCCCTTGCACAGCCCTGCAGCTGAGCTGTCAACATGAGCCCACCTGGAGGTAACACAGCTACGGTGAAGTGCTTCAATCATCCCTTTAGGTGTCTCTTTTCGTGCTAGACGAGGCCAAGAGCATTGCTATTTGTTATTGTGGTCAAGTCTTTCTTTTCAGTAGGCTCATTTTGTGAGGTCAGGAGAGCTGACACAGACTTTTTGACTACTTAGAAGTGTAACCTTTCCAGTTACAGCAAAGGCATAAAAATCATTGCAGTGAGAATTCTAAGGGTCTTGCAGGAATAAACTCAGTGCTTCTTCTGCAATGTTTAATAAAAAAAAAAGGAAGATGTGACCTTGGAGAATCTGAAGAAATTAATTTCCTGTAGTTTAAGTGAACACTGGCTTATCAAACATTTGAGTGTTGCTTATTAACTGTGAGTTCTCACTATTTCATTCTGTCATTAGCTTCATCATCTGCAAATGTGCAAACCAGATAGCTTGGTAGCTAAGACTTGGTAAAATAATCACTCATTTACATCACTGACCAGAAGCTTTCAAAAGCACAGTCATAAAGAAAATAAAAAAGGCAGTGTGATTTAGTGTGAAGGCTGAATATATATCATAAATAATCTGCTTAAAGACAGTGCTCAGTATTTAGCAACATACCCACCTCTGGCAGCACCTCTGAGTTACCAGGCAGGTAAAACACCAATATCCCCACACACCTTTTCTCTTACTTTCCCACCAACAAAACTCTACCCTTTCCTCATTTTTGTGGTTTTTCCAATTTCATACTTGTTTCCCCACATATTTAGCTGGAAAAAAAACTCCCCTCTTCTCTCAGTTTTTTTTTTTTCAGACTTCTTAAAAGCTACCTTGCCTAGCCCTGAAAACCCCCTGTTCCCTCCAGGCATTCACGCTGCAGGCAAGTTAAAGAAGGCAAATGACTACCAGGAATGGAGAAGCGATAAGAGCCCCCCACGCCCGGCCGTGGCCGCGGCTCCCTCCGGCGCAGCCGTGCCCTGCAGACTGCAGAGTCACTCTGCAGGAGCGCGGCCGGAAAAACGTGCTCAGCAGTGAGCTAGCAGTGTGCTCAGCAGTGTGCTCGGGACAGGCTCCGCTGCCTCCCATCCAGCGCCCCCCGAGCTGTGCCCCAATACCTGCGCCAGGGAGTGCAGAGCTGTGCCCGTGCCCCACCTGCCGGACCCCACCCGCGCTCGCACGGCCTCCCCCGGACGGCAGGAAGGACACACAGCGCATTTCCGCCCCTGTCCAGCTTCCCAATCTCGCTTCAACTCTGCCTCGTATGTCAAGGACACGTGAGGTTCACAAGCCCCAGCCGGGCCCCCATTTCTCCCCGTTGCCCCCTGGCTGTCATGGTCACCTAGGGATCTCTGCAGAGCCTGGCAGGGATCAAATGAGTGACACTGAGGAGCACCAGAGATGCGTCTCCTCCAACAGCTTCCTGTGGGACAGGGATGCCTCTCCTGGGCCCCATCAGAGGCCAGGGCTGCTTTGGGGAGCGAGCTGGGAGTGGACAGAAGCACCTGCTACAGCAGCAGGTTGCAGACCTGTTCCCAGCCACTTCAAGGGGTGTCCAGCAGGAAGCAAATGTGCTTCCCCAGGAGCATAGGCCAGGGCAGGCTGTGCCCGCCAGCACATTGCGAGTGTCACACGTGTTCTGGAGGAACCAGAGTGACATCTTCCAGATCAAGAGAACAAAGGGCATTTGTGTCACCTCCGAGTGTCACCAGAGACAGATTGAGCGGCACCAAGACCTCAGTCACGCCCTTGACCATTCCTAAAGCAAATTAGGGTTTCCACCTGGCCTGTTGTGACAGAGCACCCAACCCAGCCATGGTCATCTCCAACACACCGTCAGTCTGCAGCAGAGAACTCTACCAAACCTTACGGTTTGTCACCACATAAAGGAACAGGGTGACTCAAACCCACAAAATAAAAATAAAATCACAACCACTGTAGAGCACTGAACCCTGCTGCGTGTTCCCATACAACCCTGAAACACATGGAAGCATCAAAGGAATCTTCTCCTCCTAAGTCAGCTTTGCTCCAGAAGGGCAGTGAAGGTAACCCACTGACAAAGCAGGTATTAGATCAGCCACTTCCCAGCCCTTCCTCCCTCTCCTTGCATGTCTCAGCAGAACATCCCCCAGCACATGCAGCTTTAATGCTGCAGGAAGAACTCTCGGTCCTTGCAATACCCACAGCGAGTGTCACACCAAGGGTGGGCTGGATGACTTCCTAAGAATGGCTCCAGCAGCTCAACCAGCACCTGGTAAAATACTGAAACCAGCAGAGCCATCACACATCAGTTTGCTTGGGGAAGGCAATCCACCCACAAAGCCCCCAAAAGGCAGCACAAATGCGTGCCCTGATAGAAGAAAGTTCAGTTAAGAGGATCTTCTGGGAACCTCCAATTACAGGATGAGCCTCCCTTTAGAAACATGTTGACACTTGACCACGGTTTCCACAACCTTTCCCAAAAACAAAAGTTTATCTTGCACAGCATTAGAATTGCTATCAGCAAACCTATTTCCACCAAATGCCTTGTGCCAGTTTTTGCTCCACAGCTGCGGGATATTCATGTGCACACCCACCTCTCCGTTCTGCCAAGCAATCCAGATCAACCCTGACCCAAAACCTTCCCCACAAGGAAGCCTGGTAATTGATTTATTCAAGGCCAAATTCAGTTTCCATTTGTTCTGGTCACCCATTAGCGTTACCTAAATACACAAGTAGCTTTAAATTCTCCCAGCACTGCATTAACTTCTTTGAAGCCCTTCTTTTCCCTCTCCTCTGACCTCAAGTCCTGCAGCTGCATCATTTGATACAAGATACTCAGATTAGCCAGTTATTTAAATGCAAGGAGTTAAGTCTCCCAGCTCCATTCAGACCTCACTAACAAGGAGCTGGACCTGTAGAATGAGTGGAACCAAAGCTCAGTCTCAATTGAGAAAAGGAACATGACCATGCCAGAAACCACAGATCGAGAGTGGATCCAGAGATCTTGGCTTTAGCCAACCGCGGGAGACAACTTCTGGGCCATGAAAAGCTCCACCTAGACAGCACTATCACCACGGGAGAGCTCAGCAGGTATCACCAAGGTTGCATCACCTCTCTCCCCAAGCTCCCTGTGTGCACAGCAATCCAGGGATTTGACAGAGCCAGCAGTGTGGAGACTCAGGCCCTTGGTAGGAAGTCAGCAAGGGCTTCAACACCAAGATGACCAGAGGATAAGTAACATATTGAAAACCATACTGTAAATGCATATCGCGGTTGGGAATGAACAAAGCTCACCAGTCCCAACTGGACCTAGGGTAAGAGCACCTGTAATAACTGTAAGGGTTAAAATGTTCAGCCTGGTCTGAACAGCACAGCTTTCTACTAGAATGTCCAATCCTTATTTTGCCAAACAAGCACAACCACAGAGATGATGTTGGAGATTCATTATAGTCTCAAGTATGTAAAGAGCGACCTAACTGGCACTTGCCATTGCCCTGAGGATAACTTCACACTGTTCAAACACAGCAAAAAGATCAGGTGTCATAATTTGGAAGGGAGAGCAGAGCATTGCAGTCCCAGTGCCCCCATTCCCAGTCCTGCTTTCTGGACTCCATTTGTCTTCACATCTGAACCAAGTCTTTCTGCTGCCCAATCCAGTGATCCCTGATGCAACCCTGGTGGAAACCTCCATGGCACCATGAGCAATATAAAATTTAAAAGAAGAGTTGTGGGGGTAAGGAGATAGTTGGAAAGAATCCTTCAGCAATGCCTTGAACCCGGCAATTTGGCACTGGGGGTCGCAGCAGAAGCAGGCGCTGAAGCCCAGCAACCAGGGCCAGTGAGTCAGCTCCAAGGAGCTGCACTGCATTCCCCAGCCTTCTCTTCCCGAAACAAACAGTGCAGAACAAGGCAAAGGTCCAGCACAAAGCTGAAGGGCAAAGGTATGTGGGGGAGGGAAAACACTAAGCCTCACGTTTTTTTGGAGCAACAAGTTCCAGTTACCCTCATCTTCCCCAGTAAGATGGGAAGAGTTACTCAAACATGAGTTGTGGGATCGGAACAAAACAGTATTTCGGAGAGGAAACTTGGGGCAGTGGGGGGGAGACCTCCTGCTGCGATAGCAGCTCTGTTGCAACAGCCAGAAGAGCTCCACAGTTACATGCCACGACAGAGTGAGAATTGCCCAACACTTTGGAAATAGGTGTGTGCAGGACTACCAAGCTGGATACCTGAGCAAGCAGATGTGCGTGTCTACTCTGAATGTGAAGAAATGCCAATGGTAAAACAAGCTTCCCATCCATCTTATCTCCTGCACTGCAGGCTGGTTTCAAGGAAAGCCCTATGGGGAGTTAGTCAGCGAGGGGTGAGAAGCTAATGAATCTTCTTCCCCTGCCTTCTCCTCAGTCCCAGTAGCCAAGACAGCCTCTGCTCGGGCATAAAGCAACACGCATTCTCTGAACAATACTCAGCTCACCCCTGGTGCTTGCTGCTAGCAACTAAGGTGTGCCTTCTGGAAAGTACTGCTTATCCACCCAGCACGTTTGCCAAACAGCATGCAGGAAACTCTGCTCAAGAAATCAAAGCACCTCCTGCATCTCCACTAGGAAATACACTGCTTTCCCTGGCCAAGCACTTGCAAGGAGAATGAAAAAAGTTAGTGCAGGCAAAGCTTAGCAATTGCAGTGCCGGTCATTAAAACCTCCGTGTTCTTACTTCCAAGATGTAAATGGCTTTAAAAATAAATAAGTGCCAAGTGCCTTGATGCAACATTTCTTGAAATACATCCAGCAGGTTTTCAAAATGGGGTGCTGTTAACACCTGTCCACACCAATGCTTGCATCAGCACCAGCACCAGCCCTGGTGCAGGGCACAGTGGAGGAGTACAACATGTTCCAGAAGGTCGAGCTGTCTTAACTGCAAGCCACACTTCTCATCTACAGAAGAATTGGAGAAAATACTTTGAATTTGGTTCATAGCCAGCAGTGCAAAGCTGGTTTTGCCACAAAACGTTTCCTTCACTACTGCAGACACACACGCACTACCATCATGTGTCAGTCAGGCTGCTGGCTGCATTTATTTACATGATAAGAAGAGAACATGTAATAACGCAGGCATGGTCACACAGACCTTGCTACTAGATCATTAGAGAGTAAAAATGAGGCATCATTACAGCTCTGCAGCGTCCCTCACAAGCAGTCAGCAGTGTCAAGTACAAGCCTTGCCGCACAGGACGGGACCATTTGTACCTCAGGACTCAAAGGATCCCCCCTCTGCTCGTTGCACCCCGACTCTTGAAACACCCATGAATAAAAAGGCAACATGCATCTTGTCAAAACACCACAAAAATTTTCTGGTGTGCCACTCCAGCTGAGCCTCAGCCGCCACTCACAGCATCAGCAGTATCACTGCTGTCTAACTCGACCTAATGATTGTCCCACTTACTGCCAAGCCGTTGTGCTTTTGGGAGGTTAAGAAGCAAGGAGAGGCTTTGCTTCAAGAGCCGTCCTTCCTGAAAAAGCAGAAATGTTTGCTTGAACATCCTATTATATTACAAGCTTCACTGCCAACTTCAAGCATAAAAACACTGCAGCAGGTAGGCAAGACATGAGCATCTGAAAGTAAATCCTAATGCATGAGAAAAGGACCCTGTTCTTCAGCCCTGTGTCAGGCCCCCAAATGCACTCAACTTGCCCAGCTGTGTCAAGTCAAACAGTTCAAAACAACCTGGTGTTTTGACAACCCGGAGGTGGATTTGCTAAGCTCTTCCCTACCCATATTCCAACACAGACAGCAGAAACTCACCAAGATCTTGCAGGTGGCTCTGTTTTCCCTGAGCTCAGTGCCTTCCCTTTTATAAGCACCAATTCCAACACAGGCCATTACAGAATGCGTGAACACCTAAGGAGAAGGTCTTGTCCATTAAATCTGCTCTACGGGGCTATAATTAATATAATCATTATAAAAAAAAAATTAGGGCTTTCAGAGCCTGTAAAACAAGTCAGAGAGAGATCCCTTTATCTTTATAGAGCTGTCTTCACTACGCTCTCCGGTCTCCTCGCTACCTCTGGCGGATCAGGGCTGGAAATATTTAGTATCTCCAGCACACATGCATTGCACTGGGAACACTGCTGGATTATGAACCAAGGCTTTGCAAGCTCTGCTGAGAAACCATGGACTTCCAATAGTGACTTTCCAGAGTTCAGAAGCTCTCAATCCACTGCAAGCACAGAAAAGGGTGGCTTTCCTTAGGTGATCCTCCTGGAGGTCACTACAACAGGACAACTCACCTCACCAGCTGATTCTTTCACACAAATTCACGCTCCAGATCTTTTTTGGTAAGTGTCTGCCAAAACAAATCCTCCACCCAATGAAATGAAGACACAATGTGAGCCTGCAAACTCCACAAGAAGGTACTTGGGTGCAGGGCTGCCAAGCAAGGTCAGCTGCCAGCCTGCCTCTCGTGGGAGCTCACCAGCCGTGTTTATTTTACACGTTTTCTCTTCTGCTAATGAACAGGCAGCAAAAGAAACAATGGCCCAAGAGAGGAGAGCCAGGCAGCAGCACTGGGGGCACTGCTGGAACCAGTCACTGTTGCCAAGCGTCCCAGAACATACCACTAACAAATTCCATTTTTTAAACACCTTTGGGAATACAGACACAACTGTGCTGGGCCCAAGGACAATTTTGAGTGTTGCAGCATTACTCCCTTACCCTACAACTGCGTGGACACACTAATGACACACTCTCACTCTCTCTCTCTCAAAAAATTACCCCAGGAGTTGCAAGGGCCCCCTGCTTGTGTTGGGCAGCTGCCTCGTCGCTGCTGACTCTGACAAACCACACACCTTTGCGACTGACGGGCCTGGTAATGAATCTGGACACCCCTTACACACAAGCCTCAAACAGGAACGTTCAATCTTGCAGTTTTGCATTTTTTTGATATTTCTTGGAATTGTTATCTCAGAAGGCATCACAATGGAGTGCAACCTTCACACAAAGGAGCGATGTGACCAGTTTTGTGTCATAACGCACGAGGCGAATGCAGACAGCGACGCTGTCCTGAATTTCCTTATGCTTTGCTTATGTCCATGACTACAATGACAAATCATCAAACAACCCGAACACAGACTTCTACCTGGCACGATTAACTTGTCCCCTATACTTCCCATTAAGATGACAGCTTTCCAGGTGGAAATTGCAGAGCTGTCCATCTCCCAAAGATCAATACCTCTGATGAATCATCATGCTAGGCAGTAACAGTTCTTACAAAACACTGGCATCTACAGTAATTGGGAATCTGATGTCACATCTGGCAGTGTGATTTCAGAGTCAACACAGTCAGGCAGAAAAAGATTAAGTCTTTCCCAAACAAGACGCTTAGCGAAAACTTCTGTGTTTTCCTCCTACTCCCGATTCACTCGAAGCAGGTACGAGGGGAGCGCAGCACCCATCCCGACAGGCGAGGAAATGGTGTTCTGCAGTTTCAGCCTTTGCTGACGACAGCAGCGGGTTACAAGCGCGGTTTGGACAGCGCAGCCCCTCCGTTTCCCTTTTCGGGGACCCCCGTTGCCCAGCCGTGCCCCCAGCCCGGGGCAGCGATCGCGCCGGGCAGAGCCGCGCTCGGCCGCGGCCCCCGGCCCCGCCGCCGCCCGTGTCCCCGCTCCCCGGAAACCGGCGCTGCGACGGCAACAGGTCGCGGCGTTCCCGGTGACCGCCAGTGCCAGCAGGACAGACTGACTGCTCACCAGAGCGTGGAGCGAGGGACAAGGGGGAACGGGCTCGGGTTCAAAAGGAGAAGGTTTAGGTTGGATATCAAGAAAAAAATTCTTCCCCGTGAGGGTGGGGAGGCCCTGGCACGGGTTACCCAGGGAATCTGTGGATTCCCCATTCCTGGAAGTGT
>VYZT01018718.1:218475-261148 GCA_013400735.1 Pomatostomus ruficeps | reverse complement strand
AACGCACCGCTGGAGCCCCGGCGTCCCCGAGCCGGCTTCGGCAGGGGCTCCCCGGCCGGCATCAGCCAGGAGCCGAGGGGTAGGGATGTTCTCGGCCACCCACGCCCGGGGATGATGGATAACGTGGTTGGAAAGTGCAGAAAGGGACTCGGTGCGTATCCTGGGGAATCACAGAATCGGTCAGGTTGGGCCGTCTGGTCCCACCTCCCTCTGTAAACAGGGTTGTCTCAGAGCACATGGCACAGGATTGCATCTAGGCGGTTCTTTAATATCTCCAGTGAGGGAGACCCCGCAGTCTCTCTGGTCTATGTTCAAGTGTGGGTCACTGCACAGTAAAGAAGTTCTTCCTTATATTCAGGTGGAACTCCTGTACATCAATTTTGCCCATTGCCTATGTCCTATTTCTCGACACCACCGAGAAAAGCCCTGCTCCATCTTCTTAGCACCCCCCCCCCTTTAGGTATTTATGCACACTGATGAGGGAGAGACCACTTCTCATCTCCTGAGCCCAGCAAAACCTTCGTTTGAGGAGGTTAAAATATTTAATTGATCTCTAGCTGATAGAATGTCACTTGCTCATCACCATCATTAATGTTCCTGGTATTTGTCCTCAATTCTTGCAGCCAGCAAGACAGCGACTGCAGAGCATGTGTGTGTGTGTGCACATGAATTATACACATTTAAAAGGCAACCTGCATTGCTGAGACCATTTAGCACAACCTGTCTATTTCACAGCAGCCCTTACTTGATGCCTTTTTTATTCAATGCAAGCCTCTCCCAGCCTCTTCCCTTGTCACAGCGAGCACGCCACTCCGCTTCTGCCCAGAAAGGTTCATCTGGAAGTCCCGGCATGTCCTGCAGCCCCAGGGACACATCTATGCAATCCCTGCAGGAGACCCATCAGCATGACAAGGCACTGAAGATGTAGCTCCCAGTTGCTGATGCGCAGAGAAGGATGAAAAGCTGATTTCACTGTTGGAAGGAAAGAAGAAAGTGAGAAACAAACATGAGCTCAGCACAACATTTGGAAGGGCAACAGCGTCAGGGCTCTGGCAGATCCATGGAGGGAGTCCCAGGCTGTCAGAGATGCTCCAATGAGACCATCTCGGCTCTCTGCATCCCTTGGTACCCAACCTCTTGGCTCAGAGAGTACCCTTCTGTGCCATAGCCTCAGGGATCACCAGCAGTCATCCTAAATCATTCAAGAATTTTGCCAGTAAAATTCCAAAAGGAAGTTTAAATATAACTCCAGCAAAGCTGTTTGCTGGCCTGGCTGCCTGGCTGGACACTTAGCAGGGAGGCACCCTGAGCTGCAGCAAGCCAAGCCACATCCTGTGCTCCGTATAGCCCAGTCCCTGATGTGCCAGGGGTCCCTGTGCTCCCCATGAGCACGACTTGCGAGTTGCACAACTCCCAGCCAGTCTCCCACCTACTCCCTCTAGGAGCAGGTCCTTGGGTGGGGAGCACAGCTGGGTGAGGAAGGTGGCTGCAGCCAGGGGACCTGCAGGCCAGTGGTGTCCCTCACCTGTCCCCCAGCCAGGGTGCAGCATTCCAGCTCAGTCCCTTTGGGACGCTGCTCTGCTGCCACGTGAGCGGGAAGGAGCCCGCGGTGGCCGAAAGCCAAACTGGCTCCAGAGCTGCCAGGCAGGAGGGAGCTGGGCAAGTCTCACCCTCATGCAGTACGCAGCCAGGCCAAACCCCAGCAGGTTCTCAATGTTAGAAAATAAATGCACGAGCAAGGGGGAGAGAGGGAAGTGTCCGTGCAAGCTTCCTGCATCAGCCGTGGGGAACATCTTGGCAGGTCAGCTCCAAACAGCCATCCTTCGTGGGAAGGGAAGATGAGTGTGCACCACCTCCAGCTGGTGTAAACACACCCACCATGTCGAGCAAGCTCCCTATGCCCCTCTCTTCCCTCGACGTCCTCACCTCTGCTGGACCCATCTTCCCCTGCTCTGCCCAGCATCCACAGCACCTGGATATTCTGCTCCTCCCTCCGGGGGCTTGCTGAGAAGCAGCCAAGGAGTCTCCACATTTCTGCAGCACAATTCACTGGGAAGTAATCCATCTCTGCTTTCCCCAAATTCAATGCAAGCACCTGACCGGCATCCCCAATCCTGCTTCTCCGCCTCAGCCTTCACCCCAGATGTGTCTCTGTGCCTGCCCAGATCACATCAAGCAGCTCCGGGTGCTGCCTCCCAGCCCTGTGCTGGCCCTGCGCAGGCTCCGAGGGAGCAGTCTCCAGGGAAACTCCTCTGCTGAGCAGTGATTTGGGCAGGAGCTCCCCACCTCCCTTGCTCCGTGTACAACAGCTTATTTATTTCTCCCCGGCTGAAGCGTGGCTTGCATATTTATCACAGACAGCCGGCTGCTTTGGTGCTAGCCTGGAGGTTTAAAGATGCTTTGATGGTGGCCGTTAATGTCTCTGAGCATCTCTGGGTCTTGCTTGGCTGGAATATCCCCACCTTCATTTCTGCTGGTCTGGCAAGCTCGCCTAGGGTCCCAGCCTTCCCTTTGGGCACAGCTCTAGTTCAGTGGTCTGGAGCAAGGCCTGTGCACGGCAAGGAGCACAAAGCAGCCAATGTGACTGATACGCTCCTTAACTTCACCATCCTGTTTGGCCGGTAGCTCAGCCCCTTTCTGAGGTTCCACTTGCCTAATTTTGTCCAGCGCTGTGGCCACGAGGTCACCGTTAAAAGTGTTTCCTACAGTTTCACCTTTGCTTTAGTCCAGTCCCGAATGTTGCTCAGCATCTGCAGCATGCTCCTGATCACATCTCCTTTCTCTGCATCCGGGGGCTGTGCAGACCTCGCGGTAAGCTCGGATCTGAAGCATGCTTCCCAAGGGAATTTTCTCTCCCCAGCACCTCCAGACCAGTTTGCTTGCTGCCAGTGCTGGTCACGCTGTTCCCTGGTGAGATGCCCAAGCTTTACACGTGGATGGTAGAATATTAAGGCTCAGGCATCTTTAACGCTTTGCAAAAGAGAAAGAGGATTTTGCCAAGGAAAGTCCAAGCTTCCTATCCTGAGTCATATGATTTGACTTATTTATGTGGTTGTTATTGCTCTGTGAACCCTGCCAGGCAGAAACATTGTCAGGGACAATGCGCACAAGGTTGGGCTGACTTTCCTGCAGCAGCCCTGCAGCGTTGCTCACCAGCAAATCCCACTGCCCCCAAGGGGTGTCAAAGTCCTGATCCCAAAGGACTTGCAAATGCAGCGTGACCATCCAACTGCTGGCACCCCCAGGGCAAAGCTTTTCAAAGGACACTCAGAGCTCATTCCTAGAAGAGAAACATCTTCTCTCCAAGAAGAGGGTGGTTTGCTGGTGCAGAACCATTCTCAGCACTCTGGGCCACCAGCTACAATCCTGAGACTGAAATGGGAATTTTCAGTTTCAGGAAACTTGACAGTTTCCCATTGAAAAATACTCAGCTTGCCCTAAAGTTCCTCATCAGGAAAATTTGACCCAACCTTTTCAGTCTGGGTGAGATCTTTCCCGCAAAACAGTGAAAACCCAAATTCCAGTCCCAGTTTGCTGCCCCAGTGGTGAGTGGGGCTGAGGGCAGGCTGCCAGCAAATCCCTGTCACCCTGCCATGGCAAGTGCCTCCCAACCCCAGCAGACACCATTAGTGGCACATTGTGGCCATCACAAAGGACTCAAGTACTTTTAAAATAAGACACCCAAACCTTTTATTCACTGTTCTAAATACCCACATTCAATCTGTTTTAGCTCAGCACCGAAGAGTCCATTCCTGCAGGTTTCTGCCAGAGAGACCTCCAACATCCCCTTGTTTAGCACAGATTTTAACCTCTCCTTGCTCCATGTTTTTAACCCCGGAGCTCCCATCCCTGCTCTGGAGAGAGGGACCATGCACTGAAGCACAATATGCAGCCTCTTCTCCACTTCTGCTGCCAGGGCACAGGAGTGAGAACACACTAAGTGCTCCCAGACAGTCCCATAGGCCTTTTCTATCTGCAGCCACATGATCCAGAGAGATGGAAGATACTCCCTGGCTCTGAGATTAATCCACTTGGACCCTCCTAGCAAAGCATATGAATGATCAGCGTGAAGAGTGAGCGCATTCCCACCAATAAGTAATTTTCAACCTGCGTAATAAAACAGCGGACACTAACGAGTTCCATTACATCCCCATTAAAAAGTGCTTTCACTTAGCAGGACTCCACAGCCCAGGGGCTGCGGCTCAGTGGTTCGATGCTGCAGCCCAGCCAAAGGCACCGTGCGCTCAGGGCACTCGTGCCGTGCGTGGGGTAGGAACCAGCTCCCAGAACTGCCAGCCCCTCGCTGCTTCCACCCATCCTCTGCACACCGCATTCATGTCAAGAGTGCACCCCATGGATTTTCCTGGTGTTAGGAAGTTAGATTAAAATGTGAGCAGATATCCTGTAATTAAAAGTCTGAAGTCTGCTATGCAGCTTTTGCATGTTTTTAATAAGTGGATTAGAGGGGGGGATATCTAATGATACATAACTGCTTTTATCAGCACAACTTTTCCCTCCAAAAGCCACACTTCTTGTAGGACTCCCCCAAAGCCATTAAATAATCTTGACTGCTTGAGAAAAAATCCCCCATTTCCTAGTTATTGATGACATAGGCTTTGGAAAGCAATACCTCCTCTAGAACACAATTTCTCACTTTGTATATTTTGCTGGAGATATATTAGCCCAAGGCTTCTTACACCCCCTAAACCATTTCCATTTCCAGGAACTCGTGAAAACATGGCATAAGTTGACCACTGAACCTGATATTTTCTCTGAAGGATATTTACCCTCCGCGCCACCCCTCCACCGTCAAGAATTTCAGCAGAAATATTTCAGACACTTCTACAAAGAGAAATGTGTTGTGAGAGCTCCACATCCTGGTTCAAGATGCCTTAAACTCTGTGTACTTCAGACGAGACATCCTGCATCCTTCCCAGGTCCCACCTGCCCCCAGCAGGGCCGGGGGTCCCTGACTCAGCCCACCCAGGGATGTGCCATTCCCACGGAGAAACAAAGCATGCTGGCAGTGTGCTGTGATCCCCAGGAATCTGTTTCCCTGCCATCAGCTCCTTGCACCAGCGCTGGCCAGGGTCATACATCTTTCTGCCTTGTGCCTGATGTGCAGGGAGGCACCAGCCAGCGGCTGCTCCACGGAGCTCAATTAATTCAAGCAGTGGCAGCTTGTGCAGGTGCCCTAAAAGCTCCCAAACACTCAAGGTGAGAATCAATAAGATTGATGGGTGGAATTGCTGGGATATTTTCCTCTAAGCACCTAAGGATAATTAACAGCCGAAATGCTTGGAGTCAACCACCAAAGTTATGAAATACTAAATCAGAGGCAGCTCCCAGCAGCTTCGCTCAGTCCCTTTGCAGGTTGTACATTCATGATGAAGCCATCAGCCAGGCACGGCTGCAAATTCTCTCTTTTCCCATGGGACTTCTGCTCCCTTCAGTGGCTGGCAGTTATTTAAATATTGTTTTACCCCTCTGCAGTCAAAGCAAAGCCCTGGGCTTTGCCATTCAAATCCTAGCCTGACCCACAGCACAAGGACATCACTGCTGGGTGTTTCCCTGGCAGGCAGCACACTGGGATCTGTGTGTTGCACCAGCATGTACAGATCCAATGGGTGCTGTTCTCTTCCTTGGATAGCCAGGGAACTGAAAAATAGTGAGAAGTTAAAATAATTTCGCTGTTTTGTGTGCAAGAGTTCAGAGTTCTTTCCCCCAGTGTTTGAGGGCACTGGTCATCCTACCCCGATGCTTTCCTTTTCACTTTTGCAGCCACGTTGACTCTGGTGCCAGGCACAAGCAGCCAGCAGCCTGGACTCCAACGGGTATCACAGGGGTACCAGAGGAGGAGGAACCAGGCAGGAACCCCATCAAGTCTGGAGTGGTGGGGCCGAGCTGCCTGGCCAGCTGTCTCACACAGGGTTCAGTTCTCCTGTGACCCACAGCAGAGGGTCAGCAAACACCCACTCCATGTCCAGCTGGTCCTGGCGGCCTGCCGTGGATACCAGCCATCACAGCAGGAGTGACAAAGGACCCCAGGAGGGTACAGCACATCTCTGTGTCCAAGAGCTGCACCGTGCACAGAAGCAAAGGGGCTGGAACAGGGGCAGCTCCGTGCCTGACTCTACCTGACCCCCAGGTATGACTAAATGATCCTCCTTTAACTTTGGGATGTGCTGTGTGGGGCTGTTGTGCTCCTGGTGTCACAAGGCTCTTCCTCCACTGCGTATGTTCTGCTCCCATCCCTGCTCCATTGCAGGGAAGTTTCAGTGCTGAGTAGGTTTTCCTGCCTTTCGTCCCCATGCCGTGGCTTGGGAGGGCTCCGTCCTGCTCAGATGCTCTTCCCCAGCAGCCAGCACGGCTCTCCCCTGCACCCAGGGTATGTGGAGGGGACATGGCTCCACATTCTGAGCATCCCTACCCCTCCACTTGTGCTCTGCCTACAGGCAGGGCCTCTGGCTGTAACTCCCACTCAGCCTCGCCAGCCTTGTGTTTGTTTTCCCAAATATTTTGCTGGTGCAAAGGAAACATCAGCCTGCTGAATCGTGAGCTGAGCCACCTCCACCTCTGAGCTGAAGCCCATGAAGTGGGAGAGACGATAAATGGGAAGCAAAGCAATGCCAAAGCATAGAGCAACATACACCAGTGCTCCTCACCCCTGGCAGTCTGCCCTGGTGCCACCAAGTCAACCTGGGGACAGTCCCCTTAGCCAGGATGCTGGCATTGCCACTGCACCCACCAGAGCCTCCTGATAACACCCTGTCAGCAGCTGATCAGCGAGTCAGAGGTAAAAGGGTTCAGCAAAGTGCAGTGCCAGCATCCAGCCTGGCCACCGCTGTACAAGCATGGCCCGTGGGACATAGGCAGGGGGATTAAGAGATCTGTGTCAGCAGTGGGCTTGTGTACACAAACATGGCAGCTAAAAGGGCTCATGTTCATGCTTTGTCCCCAGGGAGGTCACTGGGGATGGGAAAGGGTTGTGGAGGGCCGGACGTGCGGTGTCTGTGTCAGTCCTCTGACCAGGGAGGAACGGGGCTGGGGATGGCAGGGTGAGATTGGCCTCAGGCAAGGGGACTGTCCCCCAGCTCCCCTCCCCGCAGAGCCCTGGGCTGGGGATGGCAGATAATGCTGTAGTGCCTGCAAGGTTGCAGGGGAACTCCCTGCCTCCGTAGTGGCCCTCAGGAGGGCTGGAGAACCTCACCTGGTTCTGGAGATGGGAGCAAAGGAAAGGAATTGTTCCACCAGTGGTTTTAAAAAGTCAGCCCGGAGCTGTTGATGTAGGAAAGAGTCATCAAGGCCAGCAGCTGCAATGGCATTAACCAGAGTATCTCTAAGTAACCCCAGGATACAGCATGTCTGCTTTCCCAGCTCCAGGGGGCAAGCAAGACTACGGGATGCTCATGCACACACTCCCATAAAGCTTCCAGGAGGATCCTGAATCCACTGCCCACAGAGAGCCAGTGGACCAGGAGCCCAGGCTTCAAGATACTGCATTTTATGACTTTATATATTTGCCTTTGCCTCTTCTGCCCCTGTACTTCCCAATGAGCTCCTGAAGTTTGTGACAGCCAAACAAGCAATGAGGGGAAAAGAGACTCACCTCAGGGACCTGAAACATCCTCTGCCTCCAGCGCTGTCAGGGGAAATTAATGCAGGATGAGAAGTTTAATTGCAAATCTGGGGATTCAGTGGCCATCGATGCATTCATTTTTACAATTATATCAAGCAATATCAATTATATCCAGTGACTGAAGAAGTCCTGAGGATGTTAGGTGATGGAGATTGATGCAGGAGTGACAATGACTGACCAGATCCAGCCACGCTGGGTGAAAGAATCTCAGGCCAGAAATGCAGAATTTGCAGGTGGATTTTGTTATATTTTGGCTGCCCACTTTGGTGGTGATACAAGAGCTTTCCCTTGTCTGGTGAGAGGAACAGTGCTGACCTGTAAGGGAGTCTGTCCTCCTGCCAAGCTCGTTGTTAGACTTTGAAGTTAAATCATGAGTGAAATAAATGCAAAGTGAAGCCGTGTGCAGTCTGAGCCAGGATTTCTCGCCTGTGTTTCAGTCTGTTCAATTTTCATGCTTCTCAGCTAATGCTGTTTGTTCCTAAACACATTTTCATCTGACAGCAAGCAAGGCCAGGACTTCAGAGTGGAAACAACAGGAGGCAGAGAGGAGTTTATCCTCTTCAGAAAGAGACATCTTTCAGGTCTTCTCCATCCTCAGAGAAAGAACAAGCAGAAAAGCACATATTGCCCCTCTCCAGCCCAGCAAGTTACTTAAGCTCCTGTTCCCACAGTGAAATCTTGCCTCTGTTTCAGCAGAGCCAGCACAAGGTCAGCACAAGACCACCCCAAGGTGGTCTTTCCAGCTCTCCAGAAACCCTTGACATCAATTTATGTCCTAAACCACGATCACCCCATAAGTCTGCCCAGCAGGAGAGACATCTTTACTCTTGAAATGGGATTTTTTTTGAGCTTGCTTCCAGCCTACAGCCTTATCTTATTATTTTGTAATTCCTCTCCTAAAGATGCAAAACCAAAGCTCGTGCCAAACCAAAACATCCCTGGAGTTTATCCAAGCAGGGAGGAGTATGTGGTGGTGGCCCAGAGCCTGGAGCAGGACCGCAGCTGGAGCCTGGACAGCAGCCAGGGATGGTAAATGCTGGTGGGCCATGAGACCTCCCCAGGACAACACGACACAAAACCTACGTTAGTGGCTGCTTTTGGCTTTCTCTCCTGCCTGGTGGGACAGGAACACCAAAGAGGAGAAAACCCAGGGCAGTGTCCCTGCACATACATCTCTCCCTCCCTGCGCCTGCCAAACCCAGCCCCATTTCTGCTCCCAGCAGGTCCTGAGGTGGTTTTGCCTGAACGCTCCCTCCGGCCCGCACGAGCCATCCTGCTCCGCGTGGTGCTGCAGTTCCTGTGCCAGAGCTGGCCATCTCTGCAGCTGCACTGTCTTAGCTGCTAATTTAATAATTAACTTTAGCGAGCCTCATTAAGGCACCTCCTGCCTTTCTCCACATGGCGATGGCGTGTCACGGTCGCCGATAATCCTGGCCGAGGCCGGGGCACTGAGCTGCTGCTGCTGTGAGGCACCCAGGCACGCCGTCTGCTCAATCCTCAAACACAGATATGTCCTCCCAGGGCTCTCCAGCCTTCCTCCCCCTCCCCACGCTCTCTGGGGGCCAAACACTTCTGTGTTGTCCCCTTTCCAAGCAGGAGGTCCGGTGATGGATGCAGTGCAATTGCTCTTTGAGGACTGTTTGGGATGACACCATCTGTCCACAGGGCAGTGGAAGATGATCCCGTGGGGTTCCCCAAGTGCTGCTGTTTGGGATTCACTTTGCCCAGTGAAACTGTTCTCCGTGCAACCCCCCTAGTGACCGGCCCAGTTGTGTGGTGGAAGGAAAGCACCAGGAAAACCCAAACACCAGGAAAACCCCCAGGAAATTGCAGTGAGGTTGGCTGCTCACATTTAAACTTTTTCTGACACACTACATAACCATATTTGTCCCATCTCAAAGATCTGCTGGCTGCTGGAGGGCAATCCTGTCCATTCATCCCACTCCCAGGGACAGGACAGGGCTTGGAGGCAGCTCCTGGGCTGCACCTGTCCCAGGAGCAGCTGCTGATGTTCGGGGGTTTGCAATGCCAGCACCAGAGCAATCAGGATCTGTCCTTCCCTGGAAGAACCAGTTCCCCAGGTAGCAGCAAATGGCACTTTCCCTTGGGCAGAGGCCAGGGACCCTGTGCTGCTCAGCAGGGCTGTTCAGATAGGCAGGCTGTGCAGTGTGCAGTTCACATGAAGAGGGGAGATAGCGCAACCAGGCTCTGAGCGCTGGGCCCTCGGAGAGGCCAGAGGGATGGAGTGAGCCAGCAGGGCTTTGGCCATGATAAAAGCTTCAGCACCCCTGTGTGTAATCAGGAGAGGGCAGCCCCAGCTCTTAACTGCATCTTGGGGGAGCCAGGCTGGGTGGGGTGACACAGACAGCCAGGACAACAGTGCCAGAGATAACTCAGCGCCCCAGGAGACAGAGCTGGCAAGGGAGAGAGGGGCTACCTCTGACAGGGAGGATTTTCCACCATGGCAGGTGCTCATGCAGCCCAAGGAGCTGTGCAGCTGTGATGGGCTCCCTGCATGGTCAGTCCTTTGGGAACTGGCAATGCCATTCTGGTGACCTCTCCCTCAACCTGGGCCTCTGCAGGAGAAATCCCCCATCCCTGTTTCCAGGAAGAGGAGATCCAGGGAGTCAAAGGGAGATATTTGGGGTTGGCTCAGCACCACAGGCTGCAGATCCTACACCACCAGCATTCCCAGCTGCTCCCAGTAAGTGCCTCCTGTCCTGCTCAGAGGCACTTACAGGCTCAGAGACTTTCCTTGCTTGCAGCAGCATTCTGTGGCCAGGCTTGGGCTTCCTAAAATCATGTGGCTCCAAATCGGGATGTGGTCCCAGCTTTGCAGCTCACCCCATGGCTCTCAGGGCAGCTTGACCCCATTCCTGTGCCCACCCTCCTGGCAAGAGCTGTTCCACCAGCCTGGGCTCTGTGTTCTCAAATGTTTTTCTCTCCATGTTTTTAATTTACTTCTTTTTTTTTTTTTTTTAACCAAACATGGTGTTAGAGGAGCATGGCAGTCTAGGGAGGATGCTCCCAGCTCCCTGCCAGGGGTTCCAGCTTTTCCCCTCCCTATTTCTTTGAGGATGGCACAGCCCCAAGTCTCCATCCAGCTGATGGTGCAGCTCTGGGCACTTGCCAGCCCTGCCCCATGACTCAACAAAACCACCTGACCCTGTAAACAGGATCCCCAGAGCACCCCAAGGGTGAAGAGGGGTGTCCTTGGCCCCCTCCCAGCATTGTACTGGAGCCAGGTGCCAGGGAGAGCTTTGGTTGGGGCCTTGTCTCTGCCGTGGGTTCTGGCTGAGCTCCCAGCAGATGGTAGGTGCCATGGAAAACCCACTGAAAACCTGTTTATGGCTCTCACAGCCTTGTGCTGTGCTTTTTAAAATATTCCTAGAGAGTATTTGGAGGTGAGAGGGGGTTCCCCCTCTTCCTGGTCCCCAGGGCTCACTCTTGAGAGGCGGTAGGAAATCGATGCAGTGGGAGTTGCTGATCCTTTCCGGGAGGTGCAGGCACAGAGATGTTTGAACTGTCACTGTGCCCAGCAGGGCCCTGCAAAGGTCACGGCGGAAGCTTTGGGCTGGTTGAGGATGGGGAGCAGCGCAGAGCCAGCTTGAATTTGCCTGCGTGCTTCCCCTTTCCTGCTGGGAAAGGAGCCAGGGCACGGCACAGTCGGGAGAGAAGTTCCTCGCCCCGCAAGGAAAATGGGTTTGGAAGGAAATGCAGCTGCTGGCTCGCTCCAGGACGAACCTGGGAGCAGGGCAGCCCCGGGATCAGGGAAGTCCGGGGATGAGGGGAGCCCCGGGAGCGGAGCGCAGCCCCGGCTCGGCTCTGCTGCCACCTGCCGCCGGCAGCCCGGCGTGGGGGGAGCCCAAAACACCGCTCTTCTTAGCCCTTCCTCTAAAAACCATGAAAACCTGCCCTTTCTCTCTTTCCAAAGGCAAGCATTTGTCCTGCGGGAACAAAGGATTTACTTGAAAAGTAGCTGCCCGGGGCGGGAAAGCAGAAAGCCTCCTCCTGCCTGGCTTCATCCCAGAAATACATCCCAGGAACACGCTGGGATGTTTGCAAGGTGTCCTCAACACAGTACGGGTTGATACGCCCTGGCTCTGGCTGGGGCATCCCCGAGATAAGATCTCAGCTCCCAGAGCCGGCATCCCGCGGCGCCGGTGCCAGGCCAAGCAGCAGCGCTTCTGCAAAAGCCTGTGTGTGCAGTGAGCTGCAAATATCTGCCTGTGCAATAAATTTATATAAAATCCCATTTTCCAAGGGTTCCCATAAGAGGCGATTTTTTTGTCTCTGTGCCCTCTGCTCTCGCGGCCAGTGAGAGCCAATTCCTTCCCCTCATTTCCCCAAATTTCAGCTCCACAGACAACACAGCTGCTTCCAACCCCAGCTGCAACCTGGAGGGCTGGCTTGGCAGAAACCCGAGGTGAAAAAGCTCAGAGGTTCCGTGCTCTTTGCAAATTTGGAGATGGTTTAAGGTAACAGTTCCTAAACGCTGCTGCTCCCTGCGGTGCCTTGCACTCCTCAGGGATGGGAGAGCCAACCCCCCCGTACAGCGAGGGCCCAGCTGGGAGGATGCGCTGTCAGGGCTGTGCGTTGTCACCCCACGACACCCTCCGTCCAGAACTCTGTCTCTGAGCCCCGCTGCCCCTCTGGGTCCCATGAGCAGGGAGGAGAGTCCCAGGAATGCCAAATACCTCCCTGTCCCACCGCCAGCTGCCGGACCTGGAGACTCCCGCCGCGGGATCGGAGGTTTCCAGTCGGTTACGCCGAGTGTCCAGGGGGTGGCACATGCGGACTGTGGCTCCGCTCGGGGCTCGGCCCGATCCCGCCCTCCCGAGTCCCGTCCCGGGGATGCTGCCGGCCAGGTGACGGTCATCCGTGGGAGGGAACTCCCTACAGCACGGTGAACACATGCATCCTGCGCTGCTCCTTTGAGTTTTTCCCACTGCGGATGCCCAGGGAGGCAGATGGAGCTGCAGGGTGCCCGGGATAACCCTCTTGACCATCAGCTCCCGTCACGAACGGGGCTGGCACTGCCCTGTGCTGCCCTGCAGAGCCCTCCCCGGGGATCCTGCCTCCCCGCCACTCCCTGAGCAGGGATGCACCGTGGGATGCCCTTGCTGCCAGCCTGCCTGTGCTCCCTGGGCCATGGGACCTGACCCCATCCTGCCCAACACAGCGCTCTGGCTCCAGCACCGGCCCTTTCCATGGCCAGCACGGATGAGCTGCCAGGATCATGTTCCAAGGCAGGCAGGGCATTCCTCAGGTCTCCAGGGGTACGGCCAGCACTGAGCAGCTGCCTGAAAACATGCCCAGGTGGCAGTGCCAGGGTGGCAGTGCCAGAATGGCAGCACACATCTTCCCTGCTGGGCTGGATACTGCCCTCCTGCCTGCCCTGAGGGTTCCAGGGGAGCTTCCTGCTAGATATGGATCACAGCAGTTCAACCTGGAGCATCCATGCTGCCTCCCACAGGCTGGCTTGTGGACTGGGCTGGGCTGCCCATTTCCTCTTCTAAGGAAACTGTTACAGCTGCGAAAACAAGAGCTTTCCCCTTTAGAAGTCCCTTGATTTTTCCTCCAAATATCAAACTACTCTGCTTGCTCAGGGACCACTTACCTGCCAGAAGGATGTTACAGCTGCTTTTGGATGTGTTCAGCAAGGCATCGTAGCATTAGCTGTGCACTGTAGTTGAAACATTCATCCAGCTCCCAGGGCTACCATCTCTCTTTCCCAAAGCCCTGGTGGTGATCAGTCATCTGGGGGAAAGTGTGTGGCACGGTGCCATTTGTGGATGTTGGCCTTGCCCAGGTGGGACATCTCACTGCTCTCAGCCTGCGGTGGGCATGATCCAGCACTTGGCACAGGAGGGAAAGGGCTGGGCTGGGGTGCAGGACATGCAGGTTGGACTAGAAGGAAGCAGGGACTGCTCAGGTAGCAAGTTTATAAACACATGGGATTGTGGGGTCTGAGCCGGCTGCTGCCTCTCGTGATTATTGCGAAAAGCTCCCGAAGCGTTAGCCCATGGGATGGAAACCATGTGGGGGGAGCCCTGTAATGCCCGGGACATGCTCCGGTCCCAGGGACGCCTGCCCCCTTGCACCCCTGCACAGCAGAGCCTTCCCCTGCATGGAGTGCATCCCGCCCGTGGCTGGGCAGGATGGGAGGCTTGGCAGCCAGAGTGGCACAGCTGATATCCCATTCCCGACCTGTCCCATGACCATGGATCACCTCATCTCTCTTTGCACGTACAGTGCTGCCAAACGGACGCCCGGCCCCACGGGATCTGCTGGGGTAACTCAGGAGAGCAGCCCGGAGGGTGATGGGCACCAGTGGGAGCCCCGAGGCTGGGACAGGCTGGAGGGTCCCGTGCCAGTCCAGCCGGGGACTGGAGGATCCAGATCTCAGGTCTCGTCCCCCTCCAAGGGTCGGGCTCCTCCGTGATTAACAGCCGGGCTGCGCTGCGGATGAGCCGCACGGCCGCTGCGTTTGATGTATGGAGCAGGAGGCGGCGAGGGATTTTCCTCCCCTTCTGGGGTTAATCCTCCCCTGCCTATCGCAGCCCTTTGATTGCAAAGCCCTGCAGATAAACCTCCTTAGTCACCAGCAGACTGAAGGCACCGACCGAGAGGATGCGGGCAGGAGCGTGAGCTGGAGAGATACCGGACTTGGGAGCTTTCCTGCTGCAGACGGTAACTGTGGAGTGCGTGTGCTCCTTGCAGCCTGTGAAAGGGGAGGAAAGTGCTTTTCTTTTGATTAATCTTGATTAATTCTGCTTATTTAACCAGAGATCTGAAAGCACATGAAAAGAGCCACAAAACCCCAAACGAGCACCGCTCCCCACCCTCTCTGTTTGAACGAAACCTTTCCAAAGTCGGAGTGCTTCAACAAATCAGGAACACACCCGTGAACATGCGGTTTGGGATATGGCAATAGCCACACCACTTTGCCGCTAGCCCCAGCCACTTTTCATCACGCACAGGCAGCCATAAAAGCCAGCCTGGAACAAGCAGCGTTGTTTTTGCAGGAGTGGTCGAGTTTTGGATTTTAATAAGCCTCAGCTTCCACATAATTTTTCTCTTTAAAATGCCAAAAGGCACCAGCCCAAAACAAGGCTTAGAAAATAGCTCGAAAATTCCTGTAAAATAGCTTGTAAGTGTCTAAAAGCCGCCGAGCTTTGCTCGGTGGCTTAGGAATGCCACCTCCAGAGCGGAGCCACAGGGTGAGGGAGGGCTTGGGGAGGGCTCACTGATCCCTGTCCCACTGCAGGGCAGGAGCTGCTGAGGGGACATTGAGTGGTCCAGGCTGGGCTGTGACAGAGGGATGAATGGTTTGGGTCAATCCTATCCAGCCAATTAGGAGACAGAGCTGCTGGAATAGGGACAGCCGGGGAGGCAGGACAAGGATGTCGTTGGCACTCTGTGTCCTCTGCCTGACCACCAAGCTCAGGGAATTAAAGCCCTTCTAAGCACCATGCTTGCCTCTGATTGCCCTCCCACAGCCTGGTCCAGCTGGGTTTTAAAACACCCATCACATAACCTGGCCCAGGTTTGGCTGTCCTATGGTGCCTGAATCATTTGTCTTAATACCTGACCTCTGAGCTTGTTCATTGCAAATTAAGTTGATTATGTCTTGTCCCAGCTTCAGCAGACCCTGAGGTCAACTGATCACTGTTGTCTCAGGGGTCTTGGGAGACTCTTATCATGTCCCTCTCCCTTTCCAGCCTTCTAGAGAAAACAAAGCCCATCTCTTTGGTCAGGCTGGACTATCCACTTTGTCATTCCTGCTGCTGCCCTGACTCCTCTGAGTGTCTGCACCCCTCCCTGAGCTGGCAGCCCTGAGCTCCTTGGGTTTCACTTTGATCAGTGTTGGAAGTAGGGACCTCAACACTCTGAAGACCACCCTAGGTCACTTGCTTTGCCTACATACTCGAGTGCACATGTGAGTTGAAGCCTTCAAGGCTCGTCAACCCTTCAAGCCTTGAAGTCGAGGCAGGACATCCCCCTGCATCACATGTGGAACTGGAGGGACCAAGCTGCCTACAGGCTCCAGGCTAAGGGGTCTTCAGACCCTCACCCCCAAATGCACACTCACATCTGCATGAACATCTGCACACCCAGAGCGACGTGCTGCCTGTCCAGCTTTTCAGTCAAGGATTCTCCAGCCTGAAGGTGGAGTGAGCCATCCCAGACTGGAGGATGCTGTGCATCTTGACTTTACTGTTCCCAGCAAAAGACACCCCAAATCCCTCTCATTTGAGGTCAGCAGCTTTCCAGCTGCCCAGGCTTTAATGCTGGGAACATAACATTTTTCACCCACCCCTCTGCCAATCATCCTCCCCTTCCCCCCACTCTAGGATTTAAAGAAAGATCCACCAGACAAACAGCTCGGAGCCAGCATCCAAGCAATTAGAAAAGTGCTTTCTGCCAGCTGCTAGACTGCTCGTCACCAATCTGATGGGTAGACTAAACAGCGAGGACCTGGGCTGATCCCCCTAGCGCTGCTCTGGCCTGGAAATGGGGGGGATCGGGAGAGCGCAATGGTTTGCATCAAAACTGGCAGCAGCGTCCTAGAGGAGAAGGCCAAGGGAATCCTGTGGCTGCTTAATGGAGGCAGGCGGGAGGAGGCGGAGAGAGGGCTGGAGGGACTCTGGAGGACGGAGCCCAGGCCGTGGGAAGTGGGGAGCCCCTGAATTGGGGTCACTTTCCTCCCTTGTTGCAGTCCAGCCTCGCATCACCCCTCTTCCATTGCCAAACCTGTGTCCAAGCCCACTGTGCCAAGCCTGGGGCTTCAAAGGTGAATTCTTTTTTTCCCCTTTCAGTTGCCCAAACCCTCCTCTTCCCCTTCAGACAGACAACACAGACAGTTTTCCCCAGGGGCCAGGGGGCTCATCTGGAGCAGCTGGCGCCATTATCTGGGAGTCATTCCCTTATCTGGCAGCCGATTTTGGCTCTGGGGAGTCAGCACCTCTCAGGTGAGGAAGCTGCCTGTGCTGTGCAGCCAGGGGGGGTTATCAGTCTCCCACCCCCTCACCTGGCCAGGCCCCATCAGATAGCGGCTCTCAGACACCCCTGGGGTGACAGGGTGGAAATGGGACATTGCGTCTGGGGAGCCCTGGGAAATTCCTGCTGCTTTCTTAAAATAAGGAAAGGAAAAAGCCTCATTTGGGCTTGGGTCCCTGCTCCCATCAGTTCGCAGCCATGTGTGATTGTGCCAAGGCAAATGCAGCGGCAGTGGCACTGGAGAGAGCTGCAGCTTTTATTGCTCTTATCTCCCAGCTTCTGGAGATCCCTCTGCCTGCGTGGGGGTCTGGGCAGGGACACGGTGCACACGCCACAGGGAGAGCAGCTCCCCCCTAAATCACAGCTTGCCGTGATTTACACAGAGGCTCACAGGTTAGGTAACTGCAGTAAACAGAATAAACAGACCTCCCTCTGGATTTATGGACTGGCAAAAGGACCTTTAACCACAAGAGAAATGTGCTTTCCAGCCCTCTTCTATCACCAGATCCCAACCAAAGGCTTAAATGCTTATGTCAAGCCCACAGAGCTCAGGATTTGGGCTGGATTCAAACTATTCCTCCATCTTCCTTGCTACCTGGAGAAGTCATCTCACAGTTCATCTCCCGTTCAGCTCCCAGCTGACACACGCACATGTGATGCCAGAGGAGCCACAGGGAGCAGAGACAGGATTTTTCTGTTTGGAGTTTAAAATAAATGACTCTTAAATACACAAGCAGGCAAAGGTGTGCCAGTGCTCTGTAAAGAAGTTACTTTCTTCTGGAGCTTCCCATTCCTCCCCAGTAGCTGCCCCTGGTCAAGTGAGGAGCTTTGGCTGCTATCACTGAGCTAAACCTTCCCAGCACAAGAGCTGCTGTCCAAAGAGAAATTAAGGGTGTTTTTTATATTTTCTTGGAGTAAAAGAGGTGTTAGATTTTGATGTGTTCTCAAATATCTCATGAGTTTCCCCCGTAGACATGGAAACTTGTATAATGATGCTATTACTAATGTTTCATGCCAAATCAAAGAGTGCAAAATGCCTGAGGAGTCCTTTGTTAGCAACCCTGAGACCACTATTTTTAATGTGGTAACCCCCAAAAAACGCAGCTAGAAAAGAGGAGCCTGTCCATCCCCAGACAGTCACAGCTTGTGCCTGAGGAGCTGGTCCCACCAGTAGCTGGAGCATGTTAGGGAGTTCTAGAGGGAAGAGTAAAACCAGAAACCAGGCTGAAAAACTTTGGAGAATTTGGCATTAATAGGACTTCTTACTTTCCTGTACTCCTCAGCTGAGTCAGCCAATGCATCAGCCACACAGAGCAGCCCACGCTGCTACCAAGGAAGTTCTTAGAGCCCAGAGTTACCCCTTCCCTGCATAGCCAGAGAGGGAAAAGCATCCAGGAAAGTACTGCTTTCCCTCCATCTTGCACATCTTTATTTAATTCCATTGAAAGCAAGCACACATTTTTGAAATGGAACAATTTAAATCCTTGAATTGTTCTAAATCCAGGAGAATTGCCAAACTTTCTGTTTTAATACATTTTAAAATTGCCTTTTCCTCCTGTCTTGGGGAGCCAAGATATGGCTATTTAATTACAAGCACAGCCTCCATTTAAGAAACCCTTGTAATGAGGCTGGCGTGGAAAGGCATCCAATTTTTCCATTGTCTGACTGAGGGGCTGGAATTAGTGTGTTTTATCCCAGGTTTGCATTTGGCAGGGCTCAGTGAGTGATGCTGTGGGGAAGGGACTAGAGGCAATCTCCGTGCTCTGGGCTCTTCGTTATCCTGCCTGTTAGAGGGAACCAGATCCAGACTCTTTCCAGGGGAAGAGGATTTTGGCTGGCTGCTTTCTGCAGCTCACACCTGGGAGCAGAGGCATTGAGTCCTCCATTGGCACAGGCTGGGAGAAAGGGAATGGGAAAGAAATCCAAAAGGAAGGGAGGTTTGGGTCAAAGGCAGGCAAAGAAAACTTGTGGTAAGGGTGAGAAGCAAGAACAGCATTGCAAGGAAACTCCAACATGGGCCTTGTGGTAGCTGCACAAAAATGTTTCCCTTGGCTTGCTTTGAGTCAGGAGCAAGAGCTGGCCCATGGAGGGAGTAGCTCCAGGTATGTTTGCAGCAGCTCAGCTCTGAAAACCACGGCAAAACCTCCCTGAAAGCTGGGGAGACCCAGATGTGAAAGTATGGGATGCACCATTGTTTCAAAGCTGGGATGCCCTAGGTCCCTAGGTAGGGACCTCTCAGCGCTGGAGCCCACCTTCCCAAAGGGGTCAGGGTGTGCAGAGCCCACTCAGTCCTGCTCCCAACCCAGGAGGCCAAATTTAAACAAAAGCAACCCCCTGGCACAGCAAGTGAGGACTATCTGCCTGCAGGTCTCCCTATGGCATCAGGCTGCTGCTGACAGATGTGGTGTCACCCTGGCAGCGTGGTGGCAGTTCCCCCCATCGCCAGCCACCCACTGCCCTCATCCCATGGAGGGGACCAGGGTGCAGGGCCACCCTGGAAGTGACAGAGCAGGGTGGGAACGTCTCCTCCCCACTGCCCTCTCGACCAGGCTGTGGATTTGGATGTGCCCTGCCCACCCTGCCCCACGGGCACGGGGATATAGACAGGACCCTGGCTGATGTGGGGGTGCACACGTGTGGTACCAACGCCCACTGGCAGGGCTGGTGGAGGGCTCAGCATCCCGCGCTTGCTCTCCATCCCACGAATTCACATTCCTCCAGGCTCAGGGCGTGCTGGGCCGGCTCTGGCTCCCAGTAAGCAGCCGGCCATGGTGGAGCCAACCTCATCCCCATCCATCATCCTTATCAGGCGGCGCTGGCAGCCCGGCGGTCCCTGGCAGCGGGGCTGCACGGACGGCAGGCCGGAGCCACCGCCGAGAGACAGGCGGGAGCATCGCTGCGATAAGCACTCACAAACAAAAACAACAACTCCCCTCCTCGGGACTTCAAAGCGCCGAGCTGAAATTTATGTGATCACAGAGCCTGCGTGGGTGCTGGGACGGTGGGGGCAGCCCAGGGTGGGGACACGGGCAGGACGTGGGGAGGGGACGGCGGTTTGCCTGCATGGAGCTGTGGATCTGACGAGTGGAATGTGAGGGGGATGCCGGCAAGGAGCGAAGCAGGTTACCCTGCACTGCGATGGGCACAGGTGGGTAAACGCAGCAGCTCAGCCCCAGACGGGGTTCTGCTCCACGGCCACGGGCTCTCTCTGCCTGCAGGCTCCCAAACTATCCCATAAAAATGTACTCCAAGTGATTTGCCAGGAATAATGAGGGACAGTTGCTTTCCACAATGCAACCATCTCACAGGCATAAAGCAGCTTTGGAGACGGGTTTTTGGGCTGTCAGGAGGGAGATTTAGGGCTGTTCCCAGGGAAAATAAGGGCCCAGACACAACCGCACTCCACCTGTGCCTGAGAGGTCCCACGAGCGTTACTACTGCTTGCATTAACCGGGATTTTATTCCTCCGATGGTCCCAATGAAATCCGTGAGACCTCTTGTGGCACGAGCCGAAACTCCGTGTGCATCCATCAGGCATCACACCAGGGAATCCCGCGGTGGTGTTCCCACCGCACCCCTGGGGACAGCATCTGGCCAGCACCAGGGGAGAAGCTGCCTCAGGACTGAGTGGAAAAAGAATCGTGTTGTGCTTCGTGCAGGGGTGAAAGCATTGCACACCTGAGATGGTGTCTGGATGAGCCACTGCTGCAAACTCCAGGGAAAGAGACCCCGACAGGAGATCCGAGGGATGTTAAAGCCAGGCCATATCGCTGGGGAGGACGGGAATGTGGAATGGAGGAATGATACAACAACACATGTCCACTCACAAACATGTCTGCACACACGTATGTTCACGTGCTTCCAGCTGTACATACACATATCTTAATTTACAAGTGTAATAACGCTATTAAAACAAAATGACACACAGTTTAGCTGGTAATTGCCTCTTTTCATAGGATTCACTTTCACTGAGCTTCGTCTGCATCCCAAGTCATGGTGAAAAATTAATGATCTTTAACTTTTTAAAATGTCTCTTTAATTTATATAACCATTATTTATCAAGGACTCTTTTATTTGTCAACAAAATGACTCAGAATTAGAATTTTTATGACAATTTTATTTACTTTCCTCTCCCCCATATTGCACAGTTTGTTCTTTCTATTTCCTTTTTCTCCTCCTTCCTCATTTTCAGTAAATGAGAGAAGCAAGGGAATCCCCATCTATTTCACTTGAGTTGCATTTCATTGGAGTGGAACAATTGCTTATCATTTGATCTAGTTCATCACAGATTAGACCTATTCCAGATGAAGGAAGAAGTGTTTATTTCATTCTGCATTTTGTAGAGAAAAAGCCCTTTTCTTCAGCTGCCTCCACAGGAGATTTGGAGGAGAGTTTCCATCAGATGCACTTCGATGAAAGGCATCCTGGTGCTGGAAGACTCCCATTCCCTGCCTCATCTCCTCCATCAGGGCAGCCTTTTGCCCTCCCTTCCTCCCATGACCACCATCTGGGCCTCCCTTGTCATGCTGCCACCTCTCCAGAGCCCCCCATTTTGCTTCCAGCAGTGACATTGCACACCAGCCCCACGTATGGGCATCAACCACGATGCACCAGGATCACGGCCATGAGCAACCACTCTGAACCACGATCATGGGTATAACCAACCACCATGAACTGGGATCATGGCCATGAGCAACCACCCTGAACTGGGATCATGGCCATGAGCAACCACCATGAACCATGACTATCGATATGAACAACCAGCACAAACCAGAATCATGAATATGACCAACCACAATGCACCAGGATCATGGGCATGACCAGCCACCATAAACTAGGATCATGGACACAACCAACCACCATGAACTGGGATCATGGACACAACCAATCACCATGAACTGGGATCATGGGCATGACCAACCACAATGAACTGGGATCATGGATACAACCAACCTCCATGAACCAGCATCATGGGCATGACCAACCACCATGAACCAGGATCACGGATATGACCAACCACCATGAACCAGGATCATGGACATGACCAACCACAATGTCCAACCACCACCCAGCAGAGCTCAGTGCCTTTACCATTCATAGCTGCTGTAGTGATGTCACAGGTACCTGCCGCAGCCTGATTGGCTGTCAGGTGCTGGAGGCGTGGTCTCCCTGCTCACCCACCCCTTAAAGGGACAAAACCCCTAGGCCAGGAGGGATGGCCCAGTCTCTGCTGGGGACAGCCTGGCAGCATCCTGCCCCTTCCCTGCCAGGAGAGCCTGCCTACACATACACATACTTACATACATTATGATATCTTGTTTTAATTACATTAGAGCAAATGACTCCTTCCCCTATGGTTTATATCAGTGCTTTAGGTTTGTAATTTATCTTGGCACAGTCTAGACTGGAGCCACTTTGAAGCTGTTTCAAACAGGATGAGAACAAACAATTTTTCCAAAGTGGCTGGATTAAGAAAACTGGCAGCCATTCATCTTTGGAGGAAAGCTTGTGGCCGTGCCGTGTCCCTGCTGGAGCCCTGCCAGCCCCCTGCTCCCTGCCCTGCTGGGACAGAGAGGTCCTAACCCTGCAGAGGGTGGGAAATGGCACAGTCAGCTACTGTGTGCAGGGGGGCTGACAAAGGGCACAGTCAGGGGGGTCTGCACAAGGAAGATCTGATTTATTGCTAATTATTTACACGGAGTTTATCCCCAGGTGTGAGAGGTGAGGATGGCTGAGCAGATGGCAGTGCAGCAAGAGATGCAGCGTCCAGCATCGGCAGCATCAGCTGCAAGTGGGGGTTATGGTCCCCCCATCCCAATCCCAGAGCACAGCTCCTTCACACATTCATCAACACCTGCACAGAGCTTTTCCTGTAAACCTCATTGACATCTTTACTATAGGAAATCTTATTTACTTCAGATAAAAGTAATCCTGAAAATGTCTTGACTAACTTCTGTAGTTTCCCTGAGATTGTTTTTTTCTTTAAAAAACCAAACCAACACCTAACTCCTTCACTGACTGGGAATGGTGGTTTTCTTCCAGATCACTGTCTTCAGGCACCCCAAAAGCTGAAGAGCTCATTTTAGGACAAGCACAGTAAGGGGAATATATCTCCCTGAGCCTTGCATTGGGTTTATATGGATGCTCCTCCATGGGAAGGGTGAGGGTCCCAGCCGGTTCTCAGGGTCACCCAGACCCGATAGTGTCCCCGAGCCCCGCCAGAGATGGCTCTTCATCACCTGGGACCTGCCAGGCTCCGCAGCTGCCCTGCACTGCCACAGAGGCAGCTCTGCGCAGCAGCAGAGCTCGCATGGAAACACACGTGTTTTCAATGTTTTTCCACCCAAATGCCGGAGGTTTAACTATTCTAGCAGTGCTGTTTGCTGAGCGAAAGCTGCCAGGGTTTACGACAGATCCTTCCTCCTTAAGGCTTTGAAATAAGGCTGTAAACATGCTCGCCAGGCTGAAGTGTTACCTGTAAAGGGGCTTGCTCCCCTCATGATGTGCCTATTGGCTCCAATTAGCACTGGCAGGAGTCAACCGCAAAAAGAAGGCAGAGCTTATTCTGGGAGTGAACTGATTTATTCACTGCATTTTCAAAGTGAGATGAATGTGGTCGTTTTTTACTTTTTCTTTTTCTCTTCTTTATGAAGCTACCCATTTGCAACAGGGAAAAAAACCACCCCTTCAGCTATCCCCTAGAAAGCTGGAAGCAGGAGAATGCTGTCTGCTTTCCCCAAGATGGAAATCCAGCTCTGTTTAATAAGGGTGGGATAAGATTACCTGGCACTTTACTGGCCATCACCAGAGTGGGGGACAGGGAGTCCTGCCCAGCCATGCTCAGAGCAGCGGACCAGCACCTTGTCACCATGGGGTCAGGAGCCAGTGCAAAGGAGCTGGGTTCCCTCAGGATGCCACCAAGGGACCATGAAAATTCACTTGGGCAGGTGCTGGAGGGGCTCAGCCCAGACAGATTTTGGATGCATCTCATCCAACCATCCCATCATTGTGTGGAAAATCTGTGGTAACCCCATGAGGAGACAAACCTCCTCATGCAGGTGAGCCAGGGGGTTGGACAGATGAGGCCTCCTCATGGGGCTTTCTGCTCCCATATTCTCAATGAGAAGCGACAGAAGAGGAAAAACTGGGCCCATGGGCTCAGCCATCCACCCACCCCACAACGCCATGTCCCACCACTGCTTCAGGTTTTTCTGGGTTCATCACCCCATCAGCACACCCAGGCACCCCCCTTCATCCTTCGGGCTCCTCTCACCTCCACCACTCTGCAGCCCAAAGTCCCTTTCTCCATCAAAGCAGCTGCTTCCCGTCACGGTGCTGATGGGAAGGAGCGGGATGAGGAGGCGTTTAAATGTGTGGGAGTTACAGCCACCGCCTGCTACCAATGGCACCTCTGCTCCCCTGGCAAGGGCTGTGTGTCACAGCCAGAGCTCAGTGCTGAACTGCCTGGGTCAGGTGGCAGCTGACAACGGGGTTATGGGCGTAGAGCGACTTCATTAGTGGCAGCCTCACAGAACTTCACTGCCAGGAAATACTGGAAGATGGTTGTGATCGTTAAAGAAGGGGGACATTGCAGTTGGCAAAGGTGTGTGCACTCCCCAGTTCTGCCCCTGTGGCACATTCCTACAGGTTCCTGTGACACCATGGTGGGTGGCAGTTCCTTTCCTTGCTGGGGCTCAGCGTCCTCCAAGAGGACCCAGCCCTCGCCCCCCTTTCTCATGCTGGCCAGTGAAGGGTAAGGGTGAAGCACTGCTGGAAAATGAAAGAAAATAGTCATGACTCCTTCAGGTTTGCCCAGGGACAACCTGTGCCTAAGTTTCCCTGCATGACCTGCTTGTGACACACTGCTGCTCTCAAGGTAGAAGGCAGCTGGAGCTCAGCTCTGCCTCTTGGGACCAAACAGGTGATGCCGAGCCCCGGCACCCCAAAGCTGACAGCAGGAGCATCAGCACCCCAGTGCTGACAGCAGGAGAGGGCCAAGACCCTGCTTTGGAGCTGGGCTCTGCTCAGCAGCTGAATCAGCAAATAATCAGCAAGGCCAGAGCAGAGGGATTAACATCCCTCTCCTTTCCAGCCGTCCAGTCCAGTTTAACCCTTTCATCTGAGTGTCTCCGAAGCCCTGAAGCTTTGGGGTCTCCCAGGGGGAGATGCTGCCGTGGGGATGGCGCCTCTGCGGGTTGCCCAGGGTGTCACAGCCGGTGTCTCCTTGCCAGATCGGTGTCCTTGTGGCAGCAGCAGCCGCGGAGCTGGCGCAGGGTCGGGGCGAGCCGTCAGTCCCGTGGCTGGCGGCTCGTTTGTTCACCTCCGGGCAGCCCGATGACAGCGCTTCCCTTTACTACCAGCTGCAAAAACCTGGCAGCTGATTTAGGAGAGCTCCCGGGGCCCAAAATGTAAACCGTTTTTCACCAGGAATGTATAAGCAAGCCATAAAATAAGGGATTTGAGTCTGGTCACATGGGACAGGCCTCCCATAAAATTGAAGCATTGATCTGTATTTTAGTGAGCAGCTTCGAAACTGCCCGGATGATTGAAGACCTGAGCTTTAACAAACTCTGTAATCTCCCACCATACATCTGAAGTGGCATGTTTGAAGTCTGAGGAGGAGTTATTTATATTATTTGTATAATACACGGTGCAAGGACATTAGCCACAGCTCGAGCACCAGTGGTGGGTATTGCTGCTGGGCAGAGGGAGTGGCTCTGTGCGGCATCGCTCCTTGTTGGGCTGCTCCACACGTGGGCACACGTGTGTGACAGCTGAGGTGGCCTGTCACCACAGGATCTGGCCATGCTGCTGCACACCAATGTCATCCCGGCTGCCCTGTGCCCTCTGGGCTGGGTTGCATGGCCCCGCCCTGCTCTCCTGATGGGCTTCATGTCTTTTCTGGCATGTGCCACTCCCTTCTCAATATCTGTCACTCCCTTCTTGATGTCCATCACCCCTTCCCAGCAAGTATCACCTGTTCTTGGCATGTGTCACACTCTCCACAGCATCTGCGTCACCACCAGCCTGGATTGTGTCACCCTGTTCCCAGTGAATGTCATCCCCATCCTGGTACATGCCACCCCATTTGCAGAGTGTCACATCTTCCTGGCATGCATCACACCTTTCCCAGCATATATCATGCATTTCCAGCCTGTCACCCCCTTTCCAGGATGGATCACCCTGCTCCCGGTGTGTGTCCCCACTGTGGGTGCTGTCCAGGCTCCACTGCTTATGCAGTTCCCTCTTCTTGACAAAGCCATGAAAGGAAAAAATCCATTGCCACCTTTTCCTTTCTGTGACCCAAACTGCCCTTGCCTGTCAGCAACAACAACAACAACAACAACAACAAATACCCAGAGAAGTATATATATAAAGTGTAAATTTGGAGGTATGCAAAATTATTCATAAATTCTAAGCAAACTCCGATCAGCTCTGGCAAGGCTGGATGCCCGGAGTATGGGCTGAGAAAGTCCAAGTGCCATTTAAAAACATGACTTGGTTTCCCATGTCTGGGAGATGTTTCCTCTCTGCCCTAGGTTCACATGCCATGATTTGAAGGGACTCAGCAAAAAATGGTTAAATCTGGAAAGTGTCTCCTCCAAAACCAAACCAAACCAGTGTATATAATTTGGATCACATAAGGACTTTGCAACCTTTAAATGAAGCTTCTTGGTAGCTTTCCTGCACCAAAATCTCCTTCCTGGGTTCCCCACTATATATTTTTGGGGAAACCCAAGCCAGTCAGCAAGTGTGTGGGAAAGGGAAGCCCTCAATTTTGGTGGCAGTTCCCAAAATGCTGAGCTCAGTGAAATGCCGTCTGCTTTCCCACTGTGCTGGGAGAACCCCCGCCAGGGTGATGCAGAAACACCCAAAAATCCAATTTTTCTGTTTCCTATTTCTCTCTCCTGGATTATCACTAATTACAATTAGTGATGTTATCATCTAAGTAACCAATGACCCCTGGAAACCCTACAAGCCCCTCATCAAGAGAGCCACAGCTGAGGCAGGTGCCACAGCTCGAGCTTGGCCTCAGTTTCCCTCTGTGGGCTTCAGGGGTAGGTGGAAAACTGCAATATTCAGCCTCTAGAGAGTATTTTGTGGCGGCCAGAGCTGTGCTCCCGTGCCCTTGGCAGGACGATGGGAGGCTGTGATTACTAAATCCCTTGCCCACTTAAGGCAGGCTCGGTGCTCCAGCCCACGGTGAGGCATATTTGAAATGCTTCAGGTCAGATCCAGACTCCTGCACTGTTCAAGCTTCCAAACGGTTGCCCAGGGAAAAATCCTCCCCAAAATAGCCCCCGACTGCAGCACTGAACCCACACTGTCGGGGGGTCCTTGGGGTGGGCGCTGCTATGCCCACGGGAGCTCTGGGATGGGAAGGATGGGGGGCAGAGGGAACAGGGGGAACAGGGAACGCTTTGTCTCATGGAGGCAGCCCCGAGCAGAAAGAGCCAGGTGAGGCAGCCAGGGCTGGCTGCTACCAGGGCTTTGGCACCCTCACAGTGGGGCCCAGGCACAGAGGCGCCACTGTGACCCTCGTGGGGAGCATTTCTTCTCCCCTGAGCAACGCCCCAGGAAAGGGAGCCAGTTAACTCCGTGCCACTTAAAGAGGGATTAAGCCTACAAGGCTGATAAGGGACTCGGAGGCTTATTCCTCACTGCCTCCTCAGCCACCAGGAGGGGCTGGGGCTGCTGGTGATGGGGCTGAGCAGTGGGGTGCAGACGGGGTGGGCAGGGTGTTCTCTCTTTGGGGAGAAGGTGGCAGAGCAAAGCCACAATAAATGCCCGGTGTTTCACGGCATGGGGACATTATTAGGACAGAATTTTGGCAGGGTCAGAGTGCCAGTTTTGCAGTGGTGACTTTGACAAGCAGGTGTGTGTTTGCAAGATGCCCGCTGAGTTCCCTTATCCTGGGAAAAATGCTCCAGTTACCTGCTTGGCTTTCACGGACTGGGAAAAACTGGAAAGGACCAAGCCCATTGCTTCATCCATCCCCATGAGCAAAATTCCTTGCTGTCACTTGCTGCTTGGCCAGGGTTAAGCCTCAAACTGCATCTTGCAGGGAAATAAGACAAATCAGCTCCAGGTATGAACCCTTCTGCAGGAAGGCACAGCCCAATCTTGTCCCTCCAGCGTGTCCTGCCCTCCCTGCATCCCTGCAGCTGGCTGAGAGGCAGCTTTTACACCAGAACTGCCAGAGTCCTGAAGTTCTGTTTTCTACATGAAAAATCATATTTTCTTTCAAAAAAAAATTGAAAAGATTTAAGTGTGATCACTTAAAAAGGGGTGTGTGTGCATGTAAATAATTTTAAGTCAGTCTCAAGAGCTTTGCTTGCCTGACTCATGATCAGGGGGTTTTTATATATCACATCAGAAAGTACTGTAAAACATACTTTCAAAGCCTCAGAGGACCTTGGCATCCTTGGAGTATTCAAAAGCATCAATTACAAGAGCATTATGGGCAGGATAGTTTGTACGAATCCTGTTAAAAAGTCAACCTGAGACTTGTGCCTCTAAACCCCCTCACTGCCCCCAGGGCTGGAACTGATTTTTGCCCCAGCTTCGGCACTAGGAAATGTTTCAGTTTAAAAAACGTTGAAAAACATTAAAACCAGGCCGTATGCACTTATTATTGAGAAAATCCCACACAGATGGACTGCATTGAACCACGAGCAATTATTTTCTGCTGTTCTCGTGGTTAATGAGATGATCAGAAGTCCCCGGCGGCCTCTCTCTGCCTGCAGTCCTGTGCATCAACCTCCTCTTCTGCAGCCTGGGGCTGCACAGCTCTGGCACCAGCCCCTGCCAGCCTGGCGCTCCCTGCCAGTGGGCTGAGAAGGCAGTGAAGGCAGAGCCTTGGTTTTCAGCAGCTGTAAAACCCAGGACCCAGGTTTTTCTGGTCCTGAACGTGTTTGTGTGTGCCCGTGCGTCAGGGACCCACGCGCTGGCAGGAGTTGGTACCCTATGGCAAACCCACAGCTGAGCGGGAGCTGCGGGGGTTTGGCACTGCACGGGTGGCCAAGACAAGAAAAGAAAATCACTTTTTTCCCCTTATACTAAATCAGGTTTGGTGTTATGCTGCCAGTGGGGACGTGTTTGCCACAATTGCTGAGCACATCCCGCTTTGCTGAGCGCGGGGTGCCGGTGCCGAGCCGCGGCAGCGATGCATGGAGAGCCCTGGCCGCGGTTGTTTACATCCCCCGGTGCCTCTGCGCCGCCGGAGCCCTGCGCACCCGGGGCGTGATGCACACTCACTGCTCTGGCATGAGCAGAGCCCAAGGTGCCTGAGCTCTGCGCCCTTATCAGCGCCAGAGCCCTAATTACTGTCCGAACCTCTAACACCGCAGGCTTGGCCGGTACCTCGCGGCCCCGAATCCCTGAGACAGAAGCTGTTATTGTCCAGATGAGGGGTTTGAAGTCTTGCAAACACAAACCTACCCTCAAAGGGAATTTCTTTCACTGACACTTCCCAAGACAAAGAAACATTTCTGCCTGGGTTTTTGCAGATGGATCTGGCTTTTTTTCTCTTCCCCCCCCTCCCGCCCCTCTGGATATTTGCTGGGCTGCCTGTGTCTGCTTTCAGTAAGGAAGGGATACGGGCAGGGGTCAGGACCACCACCCCAGTGTGGGGCAGGAGGGCAAACCCTACTGCCAAAGGGGCTGCAGCTGGTTTTACTGGAAGGCTGGGCTCCATTTTACTGGAACACTGGGCTGGGAACAAGGCCACGGTTCTGGGGCTGTGAGCCCTGCCACTGTGGGGATGCCATGAGTTTGGGATGGCAAGCACAGGAGCAGGGCTGGAAGCAGGCAGCTGCCAGTCAGGAGAGCCAGGAGCTGCTCCAGGCTGCTTTTCCAAGGCACAGAGCTGAAAGTGCGGCTTCTCCTGGTGCCATTACACAGGCACAGGCTGGATGTGGCCCCGGGCAGCCACTTGCCAGCCCTCTCCCAAAATTCATTTTATAACTGGGAAATGGCTGGATCCTTTCTTTGTACCATCCACCTGCTTCCAGCAGGATGGGACTCTGCCTGCTCTGACTGGGGTTGGCTGAGCAAAACAGCGAAGGGAAATCCCATGGCCTTTCTGCAATGTGAGTTAATCAAATTGTGCCTCGTTAGCAGCATACGAGGTGAGAGCCCAGAGCAAAGCTCCTGCTGTCTGTGCTGGGTTAAGAGCAGGGTCTCCTATACCAGTGGAATCAACGATTTAAAGAAGTAATGTGATCAGATGTAGCCAGTTATTATAACGGCCTTGGTGACTTTAATGAGGTCCTGCACAGACTGGATTACCATGGCCACTCATCCATAGTTCATTAGAGCCTGCGAAAGGGGATCCACAAGAAGTCATGAAATACGATCTCCTAATCTCCCCTAAGTAGGAGAAGCCCAGCTATAAAAAAAATGCCTTTTAAAAAGACTCGTGGAGTGAATAAATCTCCCTTGTGCTAAAAGGCAACGACAGCGGACCCGTGAGAAGGGGATCTGCTCATGGGATGTGTTTTCCATGTGCGTGGTTAGAGAGACTTTGCACAAGGGTGGTGTGCCTGGGTGGAGGAACAGGAGACTTTCTAATGGTTTTCTTGGGATTCCGGGGGAAAATAAATAAATAAGTAATGGCTGGAAGGAGGAATGAGACAGGCAGACCTGCTGTCCCCATGGGCAGCAGCGGGCAGAGAGCCTAGAGGAGGAAGGTCTGCCCATCTTGGAGGGATGCCCAGTTTCTGGTGTCCCTCTCTGTTCCAAATGCCCTCATCCAGCCTGAGGCTGGATACATCATTCATGGACAGTGAATGGCAGCCAGCTGGCACCCTCTCCTCTCAGTTCCCAGCCAACCCCTTTCCCAGGAAAGGTGGGCTTGGCATCACCCTGGGTATCTGCCCACCGGGACAGCTTATTGGGGTGAGGGTGCTTCTCGGAGCATGACACATCACCCGGTGCCCCCAGGTCATGTCTGCAGATTCCTGAGACTCACCTCAACTGGAATGGCTGGATCCTCTCTGTGCAGTGAAGTCGTGGCCCAGGGCCATGTTGGGGCCAGCAGGACAAGGTATCCCTTGGGACCTGGAGGAAGTGGGAGGAAGCAGCTGGGACAGAGCTGTTCCAACAGCTGGCAGTGATTTCAACAGCTGGTTCTGCTGACACGAGCCATGTCCAGCCCCACTCCATGGGCAGTGGGAAGTGGAACATCCCTCTGAATGAAAGAGAAAGCAGAGCTCCAGAAAATATGGGATGAGATCCACAATCCCCCTATTATGGTGCAGGCAGCTCTCTTAGCTGGGAAACCCACATCGCTCCATGGGCAAAGGAGTTGGCATGGCAGCAGAGGTGCCAGGTGGAGGGATGCCCATACAGGACTTCCCAAGCAGGACATGCAAAGAGAAACCCTGAGAAGATTCCCTGTCCACTACAAACTGCCCTGGCCCTTATCAGGGAGAGCATTCAGTAAGCGATTAAGTGAAGACTTTATTAATGCTGCTGCAGCTGGGACTGCTCAGGGACTTAACCTGAAGCATGTGCTCCTCTGGCTGAGGGTCTTAATGCACTTAGTGAACATCTGGATGCGGCCTGCCCCTTCCAGACCTTTCTTCTCTCCACGGGCAGTCGGGTTATCTGGAGGGGAAGGAAGCCTGAAAGCTGACTCTGTCCTTTCATTCCTCAGCAAGCTCAAGGGACGATTTGGCAGTAAGGAGCGTCGCGTAAAGGAATGTCCCGTGATGGACGGCGCTTAATGGGACACCTCCACATGCACCCCTGGCCACGGGTCCAAACCCTGAGCTGTCCCCAGCAGCCTCCTGGTGTGGAGAGGGGATGGCGAGGCTGAAGGATGCCCACACTCACCCTCACGGCAGGGTGGATGCTTTCCCTGCAGACACCTCTGCGCAGGCACTGGTACCTCTGGACGCACAGGCTCTGCAGACTCCAAACGCCGAGAAATGTTTGACAGAGCAGCATACATATTCCAAACATTGTTTGATTCATGTTTTAAAGTCTCACTTGCAAGCATACTTCCCCAGCTCAGACATCAATCACTGCAAATATGTTCTTATAAACAAAGCAACACAGACTGACTGTCTCTTCCACCCTTACCATACGCAGGTCACCGGGCAGCACCCTGGGGAGAGGCGTTTCCCAGCGCATCTGAGCCCCCTTGGAGGACACCAGCGTAGGTAGATGGGGAAAAGCAATGGGAAACCTGTTCCCAGTGGCACGGTACTGTCCAAGGATATGCATCCCAAAGGAAGGCAGCTGAGTCCGTTGCTGTGCCGGGAGGGACTCGCTCCTGCTGCTCAGCTGCTGCACAAGGGTGGCTGTTCTCAAGGTTACCAGCTGTGCCAGCTCCTCATCTCACTCCATGCCCCACCCAAACACACATCCCTGCCATTACAGGGATGAGATCTCCCCAGGCAGGGACATGGGATGAAGTTTCTGATGGTCAGGATGAAGTATTTCCCAGCACATGGGGTTCCTGCATGCAGCTGCACACTTACATGGATAATGAGAGCAAAAGCATAATTTCATTTTATATTTTAACCCTGAATGTCTGATTATTGTATCTCTCAAGAGACCCCCCTCCTCAGCACTAGGACCTGCTGTGTGTGGTGTGGGCATGGGAATGTCACAGCTGACTGCTCCCCACGGTCACTGCACTGTCACCACCAGAGTTTCCCTGTCCCTGCTGCCTGCAGGGACCCAGGGAGGTGCTGGTACGTGGCTGTACCTGCTTCCTCCACTACTGGGACATCCCAGACCCTTGGTACCACACAGCAGGGACCCCAAAGCATATGCAACCCCTGCCACCAACCAGGCACTCCAAGAATCTGGACAAAAGCAGTGAGACGTGACAGGGACAGTGGAAAAAAAATGTCTGCTCCAGACTCAGGGGGTTTGGAGACTTTTTAAAGTAAACTCCCTTTCTTTAGGACACTCCAGCAAAGTTCAGGATCCTGTTGGTAGGTGACTCTAGCACTTCTCAGCTCTCTGTTTAGGAAAAATAAATAGGAAAGAATCCAGCGGCGGTGCTTTCCTCCCGCTCCACGAGATGGATCAGCGCTCACCACTGCAGGAAAACTGTCCCACCGTGATCTAACCCAGCACTTTGTCCTGAAATGCTCTGCCACGGCTGAATACACGACTCCTCTGGAGATGGGTGACACATTCCAGCCCCAGACAGTGACACTGACAGATGCAATCAGCCTGCAAGGTTTAATGGGAACGTGGCGCTGGTGGAGCCGGCAGCAGGAAATTTATGAGGAATTCACGAGAGGAAGAGGAAAATGAACAGCGTTTGCTGATGTATGAGGGAGGAAGGTCCCAACAGGGCAGCAGCTGAGCCACAGTGTGGTGGCATTTACAGGGGCAATGTGGTGGCAGGGTCCTGGCTGTGGGGAGGGAACAGCAGCGTGGTGGGACCAAAAAGGGGTCCTGACCCTCAGCCATAAAAAGAGCAATTGGGAGGCAGCTCTGTGGCCATCTCCGGCAAGGGAAATGATGAGCCCTGTGTCCCACCACAACTCCTAAATTGAGTAAACCCCATTCTGCTGCCAAGCACCTCCAGAGCTGCTTTTTCAGAGCAGCAATGCTCTTTCTGCCTGCCTTTGGGCAGGCTCAAACTCTCCCAGGTCAGGAGCTACATCGAACAGGTCACTGGGGCTCATCCAGCCAGGGCTGAGCACCAAACTGCAGATGGAAACCTGCTCACTGCCTAAGCTCCCTATTTCAGCCAAAGCCCTAAGGTCAGGGAGATTTTAGATGTGTATATCCCAGGTTTTCTTCCTCCACTCTTGCCCTGCACCCCTGCCAGTCGGACGGAGGGTCTGTATCAGTCTGCATCTCTCCTGACTCAGCCCAGCATCAGCTGCAATGGCCTGAGATAGCAGCAAGCGACTCAGCCAAAGGGCTCGGGTGGCAATTAGAGAGGAGACAGCTCCTGCCTGCACCCAGCTCCTTCCCACACCTCAGGGCAGGGCTTGGAGCCTCTGGAACCTGCTGGGATGCTCAGGGGGCTGCATGCTTTGGGATACTTCCCAAAGAGGGGTGAGGAGGGTGGCTCCACTGCAGCTCCCACAGCCTGTGCTGTCTGACAAGGCTGTGAGGAGGGAAGGAGAGGGGAAAAAATGTCTCATAGCTGTAGGGAGATTTACTGGGCTCGTTATCAGCACAGGAAGAGCCAGAGCTTAGGGGCAAATGGGAGATGCTTTGCCTATTGCAGTATTTTTTCCTACTGTGCTCTAAGCCGGCTCACCCGGGCGCAGGCAGGCGGCACACTCGGCTCCACTGCTCCCTTTCCAGCAAGCTCCATGTGAGCCCTGTCGCCTCCAGCTTTCTGCCTGCAAAGGCAGGGGCTGCTCAGAGCCCAAAGCACCCGTGTTCATTAAAAAAGTGCTTTGTGTTTAGGTGCTGGTGTCCATAAGCCCAGCAGAGCTCCTGGTGTGGATGAATGCTGCAGCCCAGCTCACCTGGCTGGTGGCTGCTCTCCTCATCCACCACACTTGGGGCTCAGCAGCTGCTTTTTTCCTGGAATGGGGTTTGTAACCACAGCCAGCACCGAGAGGTGGGTGGTTATGGGGCTTTTGTGGGGCTTCCCAATCCTGCTGCCTGCTTGCACCTCACACCAGTGTCACCACACCACTCCTGGGATGGATCCTGGGGCTTATTTCCATGAGTTCTCAAGGCTGTGGAAGGCTGGGAATGAGGGGTTTTTTCCTGGTGAGAAGGAGAGTTGTGCTTTGTGCTTATTTGAAGCCCCTGCAAATGGCCAGGGGAGCACATATATGCTGGAGAGCCAGTGCATTTTAGGGGGCACATTCATCCACTATGGATGCATGTGGGAGAGGGGGAGAAACAACTTTCTCATCCCATTGACTGCACAATAGTATCCATGGAGTTAAAACAAGGTCTGAGCAAGAGAAATGCATCCACAAAGGCCTTTATCTGGCAGAATCAGAGCTCAGCAGCGGCGCGGGAAGCAGCGCGCGGCTCGCAGGAGACCCAGCCCATCTAGAGTTTCGGCTCTGGTTAATGACACAGCAAATCGAGCCTGTCATCTTTAGACAAGATGTTTCTTGTCCTTTCGGCCCCGGCAAACAACCACCACCCTCTAAAATGGCAGTTGCACAGTGGTGTAGCCCCTTCTCCCCCATCCCCTCCAGAGGAAAGGCGCTGGCAGCAGCTCTTGGGGTGGGAGGACGAGGCACTGGGGGCTCACCACCCTCCACCCCACGACTTCAGCATCACACCAAGCGGATGAGGCTGAGCCAGCTTCCTCCTGGAGAGCCAGAGCAAGGAGGAGTGCCCATCCAGAGGATCCCAGTTCCTCTCATAAACTGGCAGCTTCACAGAAATCCATGAGGAACAACTTCTCCCTAATCCCATGGGTGTTGGACTCGGGGCAGGGCTTCACCTGGGCTTGCTGCATTGGAGGGGCAGCTGCAAGGCAAAACTTCACTGCCAAAGACCCTGGGAGAGAAATATTTGTGCCTAAATCAGAGACTGAAGCCACTAGCAGAAAAAGCAGTACCATATATATATATACACACTGTATATATTTCTTTATATTTACAACTACAATCATAATTATATCTGTACTTACATTTATTTTATTTTTATAGATTAAAATATTGCTTTATATATGCAAGTATATTCTTATATTTATATATATATATATACTGTATCAGGATTACTGGTGTGTATATTGCTGGCATAGGAATTACTGCCTTTTTTTTTGTGCTCTAAGTATAACATGGAGTATGTTAAAAAAACTTTTAGAAGGGCTTTAACACCTTGTTGGGAAATGGTGTTTTTTGTCCCAGGGTGAGTGTTCTCAGCTCCTGCATATGATGGGCCCTCTAGAGAGGCCACAGAAGCTCTGGGACAAGATCAGAGTGGGGCTGAAGGCCATTACAAAATCTCACCCTGCCAGAACTCACCCCTGCAAGTCTTCACCCTGATGGAAAATGCACTGAAGTCAGGGGTACTCCAGCAGCTGGGATAATCAACAGTGGAGTGTTGGTGGTGGCCGTCACCTTGCCAGCACCCACCAGCTTTGTCCGTGTCCCACAAAACATCTCTGGAGCCGCTGCACCGCCAGCGCGGCGGATTTCACAACATTTCCCCAGGAGTGTTTGGATTTACGGTGTAAAACAAACCACTTTTGTCCAAACAAGATGCTTCTTGCAGAGATGGCTATTTTGGGTTGGGTGTTTTTTATTTTAATGGCCTTTCAAAGAGCAGAACTGGTTCGCATGAAGCTGCTCCAAATGTTTCCAAGCAAAGTTTAAGAGAAAACTGGAGTTTCGCTTAAGCGTGTTTTAATGGGGAAGGCTTGTTTTTCCTTCATGTTCCCTGCTCTTCTTGGAAAATCAGGAGCCAGGAGAAGAAATGTCTTCAGCTCACAGCAAACGATTTTGTTTCAGTTTTGAGAAGTAGGGAGGGATCAGCATTTTTATGAGAGCAATTTATTTCCTTCCAATAAGCTCCATTTCAGACAGTTTTTTTCTCCAGAGCATGTTAGGAGGAGTTACATATTTACTGTATATATTGATATACAATAAAAGCGTTGTTCTTTGGAGGCCTGGATTCACTTTTTACAGCATATCCCCATCCTGTGGCTCCCTGAAAGCAAGGATATCCATGATGACACCATGGACCATACTGACAAAAGGACACTCAGTGTCTCCATGTCTTTTTGCCCCAAAATACCCCCACCTCCCCCCACGCCTATGAAGGCAGCAGCACAGCCATGCTGGGTGCTGGATCCCAGTTTGGAATGGGGAATAATGAGCTTCCGCCACCTCCCATTTATAAAACGGGGGGGAAAGGGTGGGAAAAGGCACTAAAATTATTTAAAACCCCCAACTCCCAAATAATTTTCAGTTGCAAAAAAAAAAGTATTAACAGATGCTTGTTAATTCTTAAAACTATCTCAATCTGCAAAAAAACCAACCTTAGAAAACTCGTGTTGAGAGTCTTGCTGTAATGGCTGGCCCAGCAGCTGCACAGACATCTTGGGATGCAGTGGGGGGAACCCAGGGAAAATCAGTCCCTCTGCTCCCATGGAAGTGAGTATTAACTCCTGCACCTGAGCAGAGAGAATTCTGAGAGAACTGAGTATGACCAGGATAATAAGGCACCACTAACTGTCCTCATCCTCCTACCCTGGCACAGCTGGGGAGGCATAGCTGGACCTGGCACAAGGCACTGTGTGATGAGAACTGGAGTTGCCCTGAAAATCTTAGAGACAAAATGAATTACAAACCCCATGTGGATCCACACAGAGAGGAAGGTGGGAAATAGGGATACTGGGACGTGGTCCCACCACAGGGAAACATGGACAGGATGCTGCTTCCTGGCTCTGGCTGCCCCGCAGTGCCAGCACATCACACTGAGCCTGTGACACTGCAGAGCCCTGTTAAAAGCATCCCAACCTATTTTGGTGGTCTGAACCGCTGTCAGCAGCCTTTTACCTCCTCGAAGTCATTTACCTGCAATGTCACACAGACACGGTGCACAACAGGAGCTCACCCACCAAGCCAGGTCAGTCCCTGTGCCGGCCACAGTAGCAACGGGACACGAGGGAAGCCCCTCTTTCAGGCAGTGTGGGGTGGTGGTGTGACCAGGAACCAGGGAAACCCCTCATGCACATGGGGTGTTGTGGTGCCTGGGGCTGGAAGGTCCCAGAGCTCCTGGAGCTGGAAGGAGTGTGAGGAGAAGTCCCCACAGTGGCACCACCAGGATGAGATGGAGAGCAGGGGCACAGGGAGAAAGACACATCTCATGTCATGGCCCACCTCCCTTTCCCCAGCAGCACACAGGAGATGACCCAAACCTTCACTCACGTCTGACCAAGGGAAGAGCTGGAAGCAGCGAGTCTGGCTCTGCCCATCCAGACCCAGCGGTTTGTCTCCAGCTATGCCCCAAACCAGATGCTTGTGACGAAGATGCCAGGAGCTGCCTTAATAAGCGCTTATGCAATCCTTCTCAGCAGAGGAAATGTCTTTCCCAATCCCCAGCCATTAGCAGTTGGCTGATGCCCTGGAGCAGGACATTTTAGAGCCCTTGTAAATTTGCTTCAGGAGTGGAAAGTGCTTCTAGGAGGGAAAGTCACTGGTTTTTGTCAGGGACCTGAATCATCTGGGAGCTCTTCTCCACTAGTCCCACGAGTGGAGAGTTGTCACCACGGGTCAGCAGCCAAACCCTGCCCTGAGCCAGGGGATCAAGGATGGGAGAATGCCAGTGGCAGCTTCTACCCCAGGGTCAGCAGCCAGCCTCAAGGCTTTGGGGATCAGTGTTTGTCTCAGCAGGAAATCTGAGAGGGGAAAGAAGAGGTTTTGGGGTAGAAGCATCAGTCCTGCTTCAGTGCAAAACTTCCTTCAAGAAGAGAGGTCAACCACAGAGCAACTGGATCAGCTCTCCATGCACGTGGCTCACCTGGGCTGCCAGCCAGAGCTCATGGACTGGGTTTTTCTGTCATCTCCAACTACCTGTCTATGACAGGTAATGTAATATAAATAGAAATTCCCCTTATGGCAGATGGAGCCTCTTTCCACTGATTTCCATGGCAATCAGATGAGGGAACAGCTCTGTTTTAAGTGAGATTCTGGGCACCCATGCCAGCCTAGAGCAATGATTTTTGGGGCTGGTTCCAGTCGTGAGGCTGCTGCTACTTTCCCTTTACCTATTGTTTGCATCCAAACCTAATTGCAAATTGACATGAGCCGTCTTTGGGGAGCTGCTGCTCCATCAGCACAATGAGCCATTGTTGAAATGGCCGCAGCAATTTTCCAGGTTAATTTATGGCCGCCACACCCCATTAGCAGCAATAAATGTGGAGCCCGGTTTTGCCGAAATTGTGAGTTACGATTTTTCAAATAAATACATTTTCCTATAAACCAGCTCTCTGTTTAGTTTGAATGTTCCTCACAGACACATCCATCTACATAAAATACACAGGAGAGGAAGCTGAGCTGTGACTTTGCTCTGATGACATAAAAACTTTTGTAAACACAATGTCACTTACAGTACTAGCAAAGAGAGAGCCCAAAAAATAAACAGCGAGTGCCTGGCCCATCCCTTCAGGAGCACATGGAAAATTTAATACTTTTTTCCGTAAAGCTTTGTTTTCCTTTTGATTTATCCATGCAAGAGAGTGGCTGCTTGGCCATAAATATGTGGTATTTCTTGAGGGGCAATGGTTGCAGTCATCCTGAGTGTCGCCATAGGGGCGGCACGGGAGGGGTGTGGACAGAGGATGCTGAGGGTTGCTGCTGGGAATGGGAGCATCCGGGCACAGCCCGGTGATCACCCCCAATTCCTCCTGCTCCTTCCACGGGCTTTGACAGACTGAACCTCACTGGGAGTTGCTCCTGTGATGCTGATGTGGCATCCAGCAGCCCGGTGATGTAGTCTGGGGGGCTCAGGCACTGTGTGGGCACAAGAGAGCATGGGCACCTGCAAGCCTGAGCTCTGCTGCACCCCAGCACTCCCATCGCTATGAGACCCGTGCTGCTGCAGCAGGACACGTGTGGCAAACCCTGCTGGGGTGGAGGGATGCCCTGAGTGCAGCTCAGCCTTGGCTGTGACCCCAGGGCTGAGTTCATTGCTGATCAAACTGACTTTATTTCACTCACTTCTGCAGATTCTCTCGCTCTTCACATTGCCAGGAGGAAAAGAATCCCCCAGAGCAGCTCTCTGCAGCTCTCCTTGAGGCAGACTCTGCTCATGCCTCAGTTTCCCAAGGGTTTTTGCCACCGTTCCCTGAGGCCTCTGAGAGCAGAACTGTTAGGAAGGTGCTGAGTGATTATTATTGCATTATTTCAGGCAAGTGCTATAAATACCCAGGGGCACCTTTAGACATAACCCAGCTGCCCAGGGGAGCTGGCTCAGCCCTGCTCTGCGCCTGCAGTGGCTGAGGAGGGGATTGAAGGCAGTGGCCGAGTGAGGAGGTACCCTGGCCATAACCTGGTGGGGGACATGGTGTGGGGCTGTGGGGTGACAGGGCTGGGACCCTCCTGGCTGCACCCTGGGGCTGCAGTGGAGTTTGGGGCAGGGGGGTGTGGATGCAGGAGGGTGCCGGGATGCTGCAGGGAGACGCTAACAAGGAAGACAAGAGAATATTTTACGGGGCTGCAATGTAAACAGAGCTGGAGCAGAGCCCCTTTTTATGGAGTCCCTGTCCTGCCAGGGCATCTGCCAAGGCCCTGATTTACGCTCCTATTTAGATAAGGGAGCCGGAGGGGGGGAGCAGAGCTGGCGTCAAAGTCACAGGACACCCGGGGCTGCCGCTCGCTGGGCGCTGATAAGGAGGTGGCTGAGGGGCCAGGGCCAAAACCTCAGCTCCCGTCCCAGAACTGGGGATGGATGCAGAGTTTGATGGCTCCTGCTGGATTTGGGGTGCTGGGGTTCACAGAGACCTGGGATAACCTTGCTTCCAACATGCAGCATTGGCCCCCTCACAATCGCCTGGCTGTGAGGGCAGGAAATCTTTCTCTGGGAAGGATTTGAAGGAAAACAGGTGGAGAGAAACGTGGTTCCTCCTGCCATGCCAGCCATAAATCGCCTAATCCAAACTGCTCGGTGTTTTCTCCCCCATGCAAGTGGGGAGATGTGAAATTAAAGAAACTCACCAAAAGTTTGAGAAGTGCTAAATTTGGACGCCATGACAAAGGCAGTCTGGTTTGATTTAGAGGGTGTCGGCATGAAAAGGGCTCTGGTTTTATTATTTTATTAAAACACGAAAGATTAGAATGGTTTTCCAAAGGAAAATCAACCCTCTGGTCCCACTATTTGCTCAGCTGAGCACTTCCAAACTCTGTGGGGTCCAGGGACCTCCATCAGGGGATGGATTAAGCAAGATAATGCCCTAGCTTGGGCTGGACTTACCTGGCTCAGCAGCTGGAGGTGACTCTGGTGCACGGCTCAAGGCGACAGCTCCCAGCTGGCTGTGGCTGTAAGTGGCCTGTGCAATGCAGGGATACAGAGATGAAAGGGGTATTTTTGGAGGATGTTTCTGGAGATGGGGTTCGGTGGCACAGACTCTAACCTGGCACTTTGAAGGATTGGGGAGAAGCCCAGGGAAGATCCTGGATGGTTTGTAAGAGGGAGAAGGGAACCACAGGTGATGCTCTGCCGGCATGGGGGAGTGAGGCCTGAAGTGGGACCCCTGAACTCCTCCCAGGTGGGCACTGGCTCCCACAAGCTCTGAGCCAGGCTCAGGGATCCCACCCAACCATAGCTGTTTTGAAGGAAATCGGGGACACGACGCCCTACCCAAGGCCTGGCTCTAAGCGGAGAGTAATCACTAGCAAATGTTTGCAGGGCGCTTGTTTAAAGGGGGTGGGGAAGGGGGGTCTTTGCAGCAGCTGAGAACAAAGCAGGGGGGAACAAAGCTGGGCAGATCCGGCACGGCCGCTCCCCCCCAGCCGCCGGGGCCCGGCAGAACCGGAGACCTGCCTGCACCCTGCCCCGGCCCCCCCAGCCTTCTGCCTTTGCAACTCGCCTTGTAACAGCTAACGATGGAAAATCCGAGGCATTTAAGTGGCTCCCGAATCCGCCCGGGAACCGTGATTGAGAGAAGTCAAATAAAATTTGTCATCTTTAAAATGCAGGAGGACGTTAATGGTGTGTTAGCCCGGATGATTAATACAAGCGCCTGCAAACAACCCTCCAACGTTTCCACCCTCCGCTGCAAGATGAATCGCTGGAAAGCGCCGTTAATCGCTAACATACCTTGGGCCCAAAGCCCCTTCCTGCCCCGCCGTGCTGTGATCACCGCTGCCGTGCCCAGCCTGTCCTCACTGGGAGTCCCGGCAGCAAGAGCAGGGCTCGGCCCCAGTGTCACCCAGCAGGGCTGGCAGTGAAGCGGGGATCTGGGACACATCCTCCTGGGAATCTGTCTCCCGTGGGTGCAGAGGCAAGCAGGATGTGCTGTCCACTTCAGGGTCGCATGCTGGGCTTGGGTTTGGAGCTGTGGTGAAGTACAAGATCCCAACCCCAGCGGGTCTCCCCCAGCCCTTTCATGGCCAGGCTGGGACAGGGGAACGCAGGGCATGTCCCCACTCCCCTATCATAAATAAGTTTGTGCGCATGGATAGTATCATTTTTATATATTTATGTTTCTATGCAGTGTCTGTGCATGGGTGAGCAGCACACACGTGTGTTTATAAGCCATGTGTGTGATAGGTGTGTGTGTGCCACACGTGTGTGTGTAATACAGTTATGGTGGCATTGTGTGTGTAGCACATCCGTGCTGCTGGCGCATGTAACATGTGCGGGTGCACGTGTGTGATGTGTTTGTGGAGTGTGTGTGCAGCACGGAGTTTTGTGGTGTGTGCAGTGTCTTTGTGGTGTATGTGGGCAACGTGGGCAGTGCATTGGTGTGAGCAGCAGTGTGTGGTGTAACCAAAACATAAGCAGTGTGGATTTGTGCAGTGTGCATTGCACAGCATGGCCGTGTGCTGTACACGCGTGCAGTGCACATCCCCGGGCAGTTGTGCAATGCGCGGAGCAGGAGTGGGCCAGGAGCCCCGTGTGCAGGGAGGGTGCCCACACCCCATCCCTGTCACCCCCAGCCGCAGGAGTGCCCAGCCCGGCCTCACTCCGATGCCTTCGCCCTCTCTTCTCCCCATCACCCGGCTCTCCCTGCCCCGGCTGCGGTCCCGAGAACCCCGCGCTGCCCGCCCGGCCCCGCCGCCTCCCCGCGCTCCGCTCCCACGGCCCCGAGCCTGCCCCGCGTGGGGACTCGGCTCTTGGGAAGCAGAAAGTCCCCGGGTCACTGCGGCCCCAGAGCGCGCACACGGCCCGGCCGTCGGGGGTCCGGACACGCGCGGCTCCCCCGCCCCGCTGCCGCCTCTCGTCCCCCGCCGGGCGCGGCGGCTCTCGGGGGCTCGGACACCCCTGCCCCCACAGCGGGGGGGCAGCGGGGGTCGAAGCGCTCCGGGACGGGGGCTGAAGTGCCCGTCGGGTCCTCCTCACCCCCTTCAAGCAAGGAGCAGGCGAGACCGAGGGCAAGCGGCGGAGGTGTGAGCCCACAGCCCC
>VYZT01018718.1:197243-218456 GCA_013400735.1 Pomatostomus ruficeps | reverse complement strand
CCCCCCAGCCCCGAGCCCGGAGCGCGGCGCACGCCCCCTCCGCCGCCCCGCTCCCCCCGGGGCCCCCGCGCATCCTCCCCTGCCCATTGGCTCCACGGCGGGGGGGCCGCGGCCCGATATAAAGGCAGGGTCGGGAGGCTCCAGAAGGGNCGGAGCCGCGCTCCCCGCAGCCCGCCGCGCCCGCCCGGCGGGGAGCGCCTCCTGCCCGGCCATGGAGCGCTGCTGAGCGGCCCCCGGGGCCAGCGGAGCGGATCATGAACCTGGTGGGGGGCTACCAGCATCACCACCACCACCACCATCACCACCACATGCTGCACGACCCTTTCCTCTTCGGGCCGGCGGCGCGGTGCCACCAGGAGCGCGCCTACTTCCCCGGCTGGGTGCTCAACCCGGCCGAGGGGACCCCCGAGCTCGCCGGGCAGAGTCCTAACTACGGCCCCGCCGAGTACGGCCCGGCCGGCCCGGGGCGGCTGGAGGCTCTCAGCGGCCGCCTGGGCCGGCGGAAAGGTGTCGGGGGACCCAAGAAGGAGCGACGGAGGACGGAGAGCATCAACAGCGCCTTCGCCGAGCTCCGCGAGTGCATCCCCAACGTGCCCGCCGACACCAAGCTCTCCAAGATCAAAACCCTCCGTCTGGCCACCAGCTACATCGCCTACCTGATGGAGGTGCTGGCCAAGGACAGCCAGCCCGGGGACACCGAGGGCTTCAAAGCCGAACTCAAGAAGGCGGACGGCAGGGAGAACAAGAGGAAAAGGGAGACGGTAAGAGGGGGATCGGGACCCCCGTCCCTGCTCTTCGTGGGCCGGGAGCGTGCGGGAAAAAACCCGGGGCTGGTGGAGAAAAAACCTCTAAGTTCTCCCGACTTCGCCGGAGGCTTTTTTCCGATAATAATAATAATAATAATAATAATAATAATAATAATAATAATAATAATAATAATAATCTGTGGAGGGAAAATAGCCCGTCCGACGGGCCGGGTGGGCTTCCGAGCACTTTCCGCGATCAGCCCCCGGGTCCCGGACTGGTCGCGGCGGAGCCTCCCCCGGTTTGTCCTTCACTTCTCCCGGGCGCTCTCCCAGGAAGAGCGGGGGCAGGAGAAATTGGACGCAAGGGCGGCCGCTCCACCCCGTGCTGCAGCGGGCGGGTAGCGGGGTGGGGACCCCTAAAGCCCCTTTGTCCTCGGGCTGGCAAAGCCGCTCGGAGCTTCGGGGCCCGGCTGCAGCTCTGCCATGGGCGCAAGGGGCGGGCGGGCGGCCCGGGACCCCGCTCCGTTCCTGACCGCTCCTTTCTCCCTCCTCTCCCCGTCTCCTCTCCCGCAGCAGCCCGAGGTCTATTCGCAGCCTCTGGGTCACGGCGAGAAGAAGCTGAAGGGCCGGACGGGTTGGCCCCAGCAGGTCTGGGCTCTGGAACTGAACCCCTGAGAGCTGCCCTGCCGCCCCGACGGCGCTCCCCGCCCGCCCCTCCATGTGCAATGTCGGAGAGAGCCCAGCCCGGCCCCGGAGTCCATCCAGGCGCAGGATGCGGGGATCCGGCCCGGCTGCCCCCCGCCCGGACGGATGCTCCGCGGGAAAGAGGCGAGAGCGCTTTGCGGGCTCGGGTCCTGCCCGCCCCGTCGGCAGCGGGGACCGGCCGGGCCCTTTCCCCCCGTCCCCCACCCGCGTTTGCAGTAATCGTTGCTCCTTCCCGCTGCCAGCAGCGATCGGCGGCTCCCGCCCTGCCGGGCCGGACTGGAACAGTTCGATTCGTTTGCTGTTGTAAATACGAGCCCCCGACCCCCTCTCCCCGTCCGCTGCCTGACCGACGTGTGGCTGCGGTGAAACTACCTAGAGGTGCATTTGGGAACACTCCTGTGCCAGGTTTTCTACCTCAGATCTGCATGACCACTTCCCGAGGGACCGAGCGCGCCACACCACGTATTTAATACTGAATAGCCAAAAAAAATTTAATAAAATAAAATTTAAACTTTATGCAAACGGCCTCGGGTCCAAGCCCTCTGCTCTCCCCTGCTCCGGCAATCGCGCTGCTCTGGCCGGGTCCCCGGCACTGCCCACAGTGATGCTGCGGGATTAAGGACATCCCTGAAGTCAGTACTCTGCTGTGGGGCAGATCCATGTGAGGGGACTCCTCCCGGGGAGCTCGGGATGCTTTGAGAGGTGTTTATGCCGTGCTTGCTCATCGCAGGAGCTGGTGGAGCTCTCCCGCAGGGCACGAACTCTGCCCCTGCCCTACAACCCCTTCCCTCCCTACCCAGGAGACCTGCTAGAGGGACTGGACTCGTATTTGGCTCGGGGGAGGATGGCAGGATCAGGCTTTTACAGCGTCCGGACGGCACCACAGAGCCGTGGAACCGCAGGTTTTATTGCTGCCTCGCAGAGAGCCAGGGCTCGGCTCCCCTGTCCTGCCGGGGCAGCTCGCCCGGCTCTGGCACCGGCAGCGCTTTCTCACAGGGATCCCCTGTTAGGCGCTGCCTCGGCCACATTCCGAAGGAGTAGCGTCCCCTCCTCGCCATCCGAACACGATGGATACCACCAGCCTCAGACACAGCAACGCTCACGCAGCTCAAACTCATCTCTGTCACCACTCAGGCATAAATCCCTAATAATCCTTAATAATTAAAGCCAAATCCTCATTCCTTTATACTGAGCACACACGGTGCTCTTACCAAAGAGTTCCAAGACGTGCATGCACGGGCTCAGAGCCTGATCCTGCCTTCCCAGCCTGGCCACGCAGTCGTTCCCAGAGACACCGGGATAAACCCTGACACTCGGGCGGCTGCTTGGGGCAAAGAAAAACAGCACGGGAAAATTTGTACATTATTCTAGGGCTGATCTGAGGGCTCACAGCAGGGACGTTTACATTTTCTGTTTGAAACCAAGATTTTGATTGCGACTAAAGGTATAGAAATAATGATGCAACCTCTGTAAAATACTGACACATTGATCACTCTGTGCTTGTGCAGCCACACACACCAAGAATACCCCAGCTCACCCGTGGGGAAGCAGCTTGGGTTTCATAACCACTTAGTGCATGTGTACAAATGCAGACGGAGGGACACCCAAACACCGGGGGGTACAGCCAGCGTAATTAACTCTCGATGAAGGACCCGGCTGCGTGAATCAGCCTTCCCTCGTCCCGGAGCAGCTGCACGGCTGCTTTCCGAGCCCCTGATCTATTTTCTGATCTCTTTGAGCGAGGCTGAGATGAAAGTTGACTTCCTGAGAAGAGCAATGCCCGCTCGCAGTGGTATTTTTTTGGTTGAGCTATAACAAGTTTAGTATGATACCAATTCCGTGAGTGAAGTAAAGCAGAGCATTCTCAAACCCAACTGCATTCAAGGGGAAAAGAAAAGAAAAGAAAAGAAAAGAAAAGAAAAGAAAAGAAAAGAAAAGAAAAGAAAAGAAAAGAAAAGAAAAGAAAAGAAAAGAAGAAAAGGTACAGAAAGCCCCAAATATCCTATTTTATGTCTAAGTTTCACAGCCTCCTAAAGGGCTGGGTTCTTATGGGAAAGCTCCCAAGCTGTCACTAACACTATAATCCATCACCCCGTAAATGTGTCCAGCCCCAGCCCTGTTTATATGTGCCAGCCGGCATCCCTGTATCCATACAGCACCAATCGGGGCTGCCCTTCGGCACCAGATGAGGGAAAGGGTTAAATGGGGACCTGGCACTTGCTCTGCTGTGAGACAAAGGTGACTCTGCACGGGAATCGTGTCCTCGGTGCCGGCACACCAGGCTCTATCTGGAACATCGCTCGCAGCCTGCGGACCTTTCACCCCACAAAAACCTCCGCTGGTTTTTACCTTGTGTGTTTCCAGTTTTGCTTCTGGGAAAGGGCACCCTGCCCAGCCAGGGCGATGTTCTGCCTGCATCCGCAGGATTTTTGCTTTTCTTACCACAGGTTTCTGGTGGTGGTACCTGCTGGCTGCAAAGTTCTGGGGAAGGTGTCCCCAGTGCCAGCCTCCCCTGTTCCTTCGGGATTTTGCAAGCGAAAGCACTCTCCGTTTCCACGGCTGCAGAGGAATTCCCTGCCCAGCAAGGGGGTTTTCCTGTGAGTTAGTGCCTCAGCATTTGGGGGGAGGGTGGGTAAAAAAAAAAGCACTAAACATTTCCTGTAGCCTCGGGCTTCCCCGCTCCCCAAAAGGCTTTGGAAGGGCTGCGTTTGCAAGCAGCGCGCTCCGTCCCCAGCTCGGCACCGCTCGGGTTCCGCCGCTCCGGAGCCGGGAAGGGGAGGAGAGGGTCCAGCTCAGCGCCTGTTCCAGCCTAGGATGGGGTCACCCCCTTCACCCCCAAAGGGAGAGGGGCTGCAGCGGGATGGGAGCCCTGCACAGGGACAGCCTCCCTTCCTCCGGCAGCGAACCACGGCAGGGAGCGGCCGCCTCCGGCAGCCAGCGGCAGAGCGCCCGGTGCCGCCGGCACCAGAACTGACTGGAAGAACGTTTTGGCCACCAGCTTTGAGTTTTTGGCTATCGAAAGGCCTAGCTCATCGGTCAGAGGAGACGGCCCTGCACATACCTGCGGCTCGACCCTGCCGTGAACTTGATGCGGTTGGAAAGCAGCCGGCTCCGGGCACGCAGGCTGCGGCCGGCAGTTGCCCGAGCAGAGGAACGCGCACGCAGGGATCGCTTGGCCCCGGGGCAGCATCTTACGTGCCAGGTTCCCTGCCGCTGGAATCCAGCCGCGAGGGACAGTGCAGGGGACCTTGCTGCCAGCCCTGCTTGGCCCCAGGCTCCCTGTCTGGCCAAGGGGGCAAGTGCTGTGGGCAAGGAGGCTGTCGGGCACTTCCCACCCCTCGCTCTGCACCCCTGGTTTGGCGTGCAAAGGAATAGCTCCTTTTTTGCCTTTTTTTTTTTTTCTTCCTTTCCTGCTAAGCCCAGACCCTGCTTCTTGTTGTTGTAGGTATTTATGGGCCTGTTTATCTGATCTCGAGGGAGCCTATTCTTATCTCAGAAGCAGCAAGGGAAGGGTTACACTGGACAGCTCGGTAGACAGGATGGAGCCAAATAAAATACCAATCTGACAAAAAAAAAAGGGGGGGAAAGAAACACCCAGACCCAGCCACCCGATCACCCATGAGCACGGTCCAGGCTGCACGCTGGATTTGCCAGCTCCCAAAACAGCAGCTGAGTTCAGGCAGACAGCACAACCCTGGGCAAGAAATGCCCCGGGACAGAACAAGAGAGAGAAGAGGGTGGTGTAATGACACTGAAAGATGCGAAGAAATAAATTTTAAAAGTTTCAGGTCGGCTGTTACGGCAGTTCAGCTGTGATGCTGCTGTTCCGTGTTTCTCGGGGTGAACACGGAAATGTCCCAGCTTGGAATGAGAGGCACAGCCGGTCCCCAGCCCTGGCAGGGACTCACTCGAGGTCGTCCCGAAGGTCACGGCCAGGGCCAGCGCTGCTGCCTCCCGTCACGGGCCCCTCTGGGCTGGCCCCAGCCAGTGACACAGGGCTGGGGGAGGCAGGGGGCAGGGCAGCCCCCACCCCGGACTCCGCAGTGGCAGGGAGTTCCACCTCTGCTCGGCCTCTCTGGAGCCTAGGGGTGCAGCAGGGCCGGGCCAGAGTGAGTAGGACAGGATAGAATGGGATAGGATAGGGTGGGGCTGGATGGGATGTCCCCTCCTGCCATGGCAAACAGGGGAGCAGCGGCAGCCTCATGCCAGGGGTACCCCAGTCCTTGCCCCCTCCCCGCCCCACTAATTACCGCTCTTAAGGAAGCGCCTGATAGTTGTGGCCGTTTAAGGTAGCCCCAGCCCCTCTGAGTAAGGGTAATTGGGCCATAATTTGTTTTCGGTGTCAAGATGGCGTCAAAGATAAGACAAAAATCTCCAGATTTGGGGGCTAAAGAGACAGGAGAAATCCTGACCCAGGGCCGACCTCGGAGGAATGGCCACAAGCCCCAGTGAGTCACATGGCAGGCGAAAGATTTACTGCCAGGGGAGCTTTTTGATCCTCTCCCAACACTTGGAGCCTCTCAGCCCAGTTGCTGGCTCCTAAGTCAGACTGTCTCCTGGGAGCACTGCGCAGGTGGGAAGGTTTTCTGCCCAACCGAGGCCCCGCCCAGCTGCAGAGTTCATGACATGCAAGAGTTCTTCCTCAAATCTCCTTGCTCCTGGAGCCATGTGATTTCGAGAGCCATCTAAAGAGAAGATGCATTTCTAATCCGTAGCTGTCGAAACGATGTCCAAGCACGGGAAGACTCTACAGCCGCAAGGCAGATGAAGACTAGCTTCTTTTACATTCTCGCTTTTATTTTATTTTCTAAACCAAATCCAAACTCTCTGGGTTTTCACCCCTATGGCAGTCCCTGCTTGGGTCTGCTTGCACTGAGCTCTGCCCAGGGTAAATTTTTCAACGCAGCTGCCTGTGCTGGGAAAAGACCAAGAACTCTGCACCTTGGGCCAACCTTCCCAAGACCATCCTTCAAACAATGGATAAACTTATCATCCATCCCACATCCCTACCTCTCCAAAGCCAACCTGCACTGCTCCTTTATTCCATGAAGGCTCTTTCTCCAGTGCAGAGGATGGGGAGACCCACATCTTTCTGCTGAATGACCTGTTCTTGTCCTGCTCAGTGCTGGAGGAATCCCCACAGTGAACACCTTCTCTGGCAGTGCTGCCACTTTGCTGCCCATTTCCCCGTGATCTCCCATGACATCTCAGCACAGCTCTCAGGTGAGGCTGGGTGGTGTGGGGTGGCACAGCAGCCCTCTCGTGTCTCATGCAGCAGCTGGATGTAAGGCCCATAATGGAAAGTCTGGCAGAGGGCCAGTGCTGCACAGCTCAGGGCAGGGGTGAAGGCAGCTGGACACCTTGCTCAGCAGCACTCGATGCCATCCCCACAGCTCTGTGATGCTGGATAAGCTCTGGCTCTCCTGGTTACTCCAAAGCTGAAGTGCAATAGCAGACTTGGAGATGCTGCAGCTCCACGAGTCTGCAGGTCAGAGGGGCCAAGGAGCCAGATGGAGCTGCTGGAGCACGAGTGGGAGGCACAGGCTGGGAGGAGGGTGTGCACTGGTGAGAGGGGAGTGAGAAGCAGTTACTCAAGAGCAGAGGGATTGCAGAGCAGAGCACATGCTTGGAGCCTCCCGATCCCCAAGGAATGGAAGGCCCGTCTTGCTGTTTCCTTTCCCCCTGCTTCTTCTTTTGTGTGAGGAATTCAGGTCCTGACCACCCTGAAAGACTTTACAGTAACCAGAGAAGTAGGGGAATTTATGGCATCACCAGCAGCTGAAAGCTGAGGGATTGAAAGTAAAAGGTTTTTTCCCCCTTCAAACTGCAGCTACGTTGACAAAATTCTCATGGCCTGTGACTGACCTGCAGGAGCAGCTGAGGGGAAAGCAGGGGCCAGAGCAGGCTGGTTTAATGGCCATGTCCAGGAGCTCCTTCAACTGAGATGCGGAAAGGAGTTATGAGTTGAGCTAGTGCACAAAGCTTGCAGAAACCCTGAAACTCCCTCCTCTGGCTCACCTGGGCTTCCCCCTAGGCCATGGCTGCTGGGCTGGGCGCAGGAGCTGCTGAGAACCCAGACACCAAAGTGAGGTGCAAACGAGCTGGATACAACAGGCTCTGCCCCCACAGGTGTCAAGGCCAGGAAGGGACACAGGACTTACGGGGTGCCCATCATGGTCCCTGGCAGTCCATACCTGTGGCAGGAGAAGCAGCAGAGCCACCTTGGCTACCTGACAGTTCCCTCTTTCCCACAGCACCATGGTCTTCCTGCTGAGGGTGCTGGGGTGATCATGGAGTATTTCCTGCAACATGTAAAGGGAACAGATCTTGGAGAAAGTTCCAATAGCAATTAAGTAAAAACATGCTGGGGGGTTTTCAGGTACTTGGGAAGAAGTATCCTTGCCTGCAAGGATAAGAGATGTGAAATGGACTCCAGCTCCTGGCAAAGTGAGACTGAGTGCTCGTGGAGCTGTGCAGTTATCCCTTATTGGATAGAAATTTAAAAAAAAAAAGCAAAAGAAATGAAAGTGAGCCCTGAGTCTCTCTCCCCCACACTCCTCCTGCTCAGCCATATCTCTAAGACACCAAACCATTAAATCCACATTCACATTTTTCCCTGGTCCTCTGTGCTGCCCTTTCTGCTGGGGAGCGGGGAAGCAACGCCTGGTTTCCATCAAGGCTGCAAGGAGGCCGCGGGATCGGACGTGTTCAATTTCAATCTCCAACCAGGAAAAAAACCCTCAAAACCCAAACAAACCGTTTTTATGATCTCCACATCCCAGCACAGCATAATCCCGCTTCCGGTCTCTGACAAGCACAGCCAGCTCCTGCCAAGGAAGCATCTTCGGGACGGGGACACGGCCCCAGTGCCCCCGGCAGCTGCCCTAGGCTCGGAGGGGCAGCAATCCCCCCACCCTGGGTTCCTGAGCTAACACTGCCCTCGCACGGCAGCCGGGAGTGCAGAGGGACGCGCAGCTCTCGGCCCATCAGATCACTCTGCTGGTTCCTTTGTTTCTCAGCGTGAATATGTTAAAAAGAGTCAGTAGGTTCCGCCTTGGTTTCGAGCATGAAATCTTCTGTGGGTTTCTTGGCAGGGAGCAAACCTGAGATTAAGTAGCATTATTCATTACTCTATACAAATAACAGATTTACTGGCAGGGTTTATTTCTGTCACAAGTTTCCATTATACCCTCTTGTACTAAAGTCAGCACCTGCACACCAGGTTGCTGCTTACAGCTGTCCTCCTTTAGCCCTGCTGCCTCTCCTCACTGTGCCAGCAGAAGAGCCCCCACTCATCAGTTTGGGAGTCCAAATGACAGAGTTTTCCCCTTCCACTGGGGTATGCTGCCCTTGTTCTCACCTTAAGACTCTCCCCTGACACCTCCTAAAATCCCTTGGCAACACACAGGTTGTGTGATGTGATCCACCCGTGCTCCGTGTTCCATGGTGCCCACCTGTGTCCCCTCTGCTCCTGCCTTCCTCAGCTGAGAGCTCCCTGAGGCACGGATGACCTTCTGCAGCACGGGCAGCGTGTTCCAAAATGATCCTGGTTCATTAAGGCCTCCAGACACACCCACAAAGGCGGGCACTGGGATCTGTTTCAGGCATAAAGCTTCCAACATCTCATCATCCTCCTCTGTGAGAGCCCGAGTGTGTGAAAAGCTACACTACCACCTCTTTCCTGGCTAAAAAATCAAGGCTAAAAGCATGACTCAACCAGTGCCAGCAGAGCCCTTGGAAACACCATGACAGAGTTCAGATGAACAAGTACTCAAGTCCCAGTTTTTTTCACTTGCTTTCTCAGTGCAGCAAAAAAGTGAGGCAACTTTGCCTGTGGGGCTGCTGGTCAGGAGGAAGAGCAGTATCAGAAAAAGAAATGAAACAAAGCACTTCATGGGAAAGGATGTTGAATGTTGGGATGCTCCATGTCAGTGTTGCCCTGGAGCAGTGCCCACCTTGTCAGCTGGGCTTGCAGGTTTGACTCTGGACACCAGGAGCTACAAATCATGCATGAAATGAAGCCAAGGATGTGCTTGAGAAGGGAGCAGAAGCACAGAATTGAACTAGACATAAAGATTCATTAGGAAACATGAATCAAATGTGAAGCTGCACTTGAGAGACTGCTCATGATACAGGTGGCACAGAATTCCCATCACAGAAAAGCCCAACACCCCCCAAAATGCAAGGGCACGTGGCTCTTCAACAGCCTCCATCTTTCTTGCAAGTTGTCTTTTTGTTGCATTCTACAGACTCCATGAATCGCACCTGTGCAAACCACATGGGTTTGTCGCAAAATCTGAGATTTTTACTCCAGGCTTGGCATTCCCACTCAGCAGAGCCATTCTCTGCTCCATGTCTGCAGTGTTTTCAGCCTTGGGGAGGCGAGTGGGAAAAGACACTGAATCTGAGAAGCCTGGCACAAAACACCCACACAAGGCAGAACTCCATTGGCTCTGGAACCATCAGTGCTGAGGGCAGAAAGGCAAACAAGGGAATGTGGGCCTGGTTGCTAGATAGATCATTTATTAAAGTGAAATTCAGAATTTTATCTTTGTCAGACAGTACAGAGTTAAAGTCTCATACACAGTGGAAGCAGAACATTTCCTACACCTCAGAGAAATGAGTTCTACAGTTTTTGCTATAAGTTACTAAGTTGCTTTAACAATACACAGCTATATTACACAGTTAAAAATACAAGGTGTCCAAAACATTTGGCATAAGATCAGCACAACACATGGAGGCCAGAAACAGAAGAGGGAACACAGTTTTCTCTCCCAGTAAGCCTGCCAAAAGACTCCAAACCATTCTGCAAGTTACCTACTACCCACCTCCCCTGCAGTAGCTGCGGAGCAGAGGTGTGGGTAGGACAGGAATAAACCCAGCCCTGGCAGGGCTCAGGTAAGCCAGAGGCTCCTGGAGCCTGCTGATGCACAGGATGGCCTGCAGAGTTGCTTGCAAGGGAAGTTCAGGTTTAAGGCAGGAGCCTCCCCCTCTCCCCACACTTTCATCAAGCATTTAGTTCATCCCGAACAGATGTGTCCACAAGCAAGTCAAAAACACGAGACCAGGGATAGCTGTGAAAAGTGCAAGGAGTATTTTACATCCTAACAGTTCATCTGCACTTCGGAAGTGGAAAATGAGAATTCCTTAACTTGATAAGCTAGAGATGGTTAAAGGGCATCAGTAACATTCCTTCACCTTTGGGACTCTTCAGTCCTTACTCTGGGCAGCACAAGGACTCCTTGTGGAAGGGAGGCCACCTTGTATCACCCACGTTTCTAAACTGCAGAGACAAAGTGACTCTAGGGCTCCAGGGAAGTCCAGCGATCTTGGAACTTAAACACACAGTCCCTCAGCAGACTCCTCCTCTCCCCTCCAACTGCAGCTCCTGCTGAAGATCTCCCATTGGTGTTTACATTTGGCTCAACCAAAAGATGCAAAGTGCGCAGCTCGCTCTCCTCCTCCCCCTCTCATAAAACATCCATCACAAGAGCTGACGCAGAACAAATCTCCCTCCATGCTGCTGCTGCTGCGCAAGCGCGTTTTGTTCAGCCTCTCTGTGGGCCATGTCCTGCTTCATCCTCCCTGTGCCATCATGACCTGCATGAAAACTCCCATTTACTGTAGATTATTTTGGCTCTTGTATTCAAAGCCTCTCTGAACTCAGCTTGCACTTTAGACTAACTTGAAATGCCAGGCTTGACATGTTTTGGTGAAGTCTTGCACACTGGGGTGTCTAGTGATTTACAGCCACATTTCTAAGGAAAACTGGGACACCAGAACACTGGAGAGAAGTGGTGCAAACCTCTGCGTTTCTCAGGCTGAGCATCTAAAGTGCCCGGCAAAAGAAACATTACTTTTTAATGCAATTGTTTACTTCAGGTTGATATACAATCATCTTTCAGACTCAGAAATTTTGAAAACTGCATTCTAACAGAGCCTCCTTGGATGTATTTGCACTTCTCAGCCATCAGGTTGCTATCGACTCGAGTCTTTGCATGCTTCCAACTCCCCTGAGTTGAGCTCAAGCCAGTAACTACCAGCAATGATTTCTTCTTCTTCCCTTGAAGTGAGTAGAGGGTCAGCATACAGGATGAAATTAACCCCAGAAGAGATGTTTCTGCATTATTTGGATTGCATACTAATGGCTTTGGATCTATTCAGAACTCTAATTAAGTTAATGGAACTCTGCAATGAGAATTGAGCTAGGCTATGGAATTGCATTAGGCTATATAATGGCTGGAGACCTTCAGAGACGATTCCTCTGCCCCAGGGTGAATGTCACCTATGCAGGCTTGTAAGAAATAAGCTTCCACTATTATAAATAGAAGATGACATTTGGTCATCCTCCATGCCCCCAAGGCTTGTGCTCCATGGTTCAAAGCTAGACAGAATTTAAGGCCCATCTGTGAAAAGCAAAATGCAAAATGCAAAAAAAAAAATAAAAATCTTATCATACCAGCCAAAGCGATTTGGGTCTTACACCTTTCCAACAAGTCCCATCTAAAAGTGCTGAGAAAATGTCCCACCTCATGGCTTCACAAGTGTGAGGTTCAAACACATTTACTTTGACGTTTAAAATAAAAAGTTGGAAAGTCTCTTTTTTTTTAACTTGGCATGCAGCATAAGGAATCGAACACACAGCACGGTATCGTACACAACGACAATTGCATTGTTGCGTTTTCTGGTTATTAGACACTAAATGCTTTTCAAGAATCACAGGCACCCTGAACATGGATATTGCTACTGAATTGACGTGTGGTTTCAGTTCATAGCATGGGAGCCAGCAAGTGGCTGACTCTTCCAACAAGACCATCAGCTTTCTGTTGCTCAAGGTGTTTTGCTCTAGCTAAGTTGAGAACAAGGTAATAAGGCATTTGCAAGGGGTTTATAAGGCCATGGGGTCGGACAGCCAAAGATTCTTCTGCTTCTTTGGTGTCTTGCCTCCAAGCTTTCCACCTTATAAACAACTGCTAATGGCTGGTAAACATCTCTTCATCATCACACTTCACTAAGAATTTTTTTCAAAAAAGTATAATTGCTTTAGAAGTGAAACCAACAAGGATCACATTTAACATCAATTGACTATTTCAGGAAAAAAAGAAAAGAAAAGTTTCCTGGATACCACCTCGGCACAAAAGCATTCCAGTGAATACACCTGAACAGATGGAACCTGCCACCATATTTCCTTGAAAAGAATCATTTTGCTGCTGGCTACTAAAACACCCCAACAGATTTATTTACTCTTAAAAATAAAACAAAGTAAAATACAACCACAAAAAAAGTAAATCCCAAACAAACTACATTTTTACAGTTTTGGTCTAGAATCACAGAATCACAGAATCAATTAGGTTGGAAAAGACCTCTGAGATCATCGAGTCCAACCTATGACCAAACACCACTGTGTCAATTCGACCATGGCACCAAGTGCCACATCCAGTCTTTCCTTAAACACCTCCAGGGACCTTAAACACCACCACCTCCCTGGATAGACCATTCCCACATTTAATTACCCTTTCTGTGAAGAAATTCCTCCAAATGTCCAATTTAAACTTTCCTGGTGCAGCTTGAGGCCATTTCCCCTTGTCCTGTCACTGGCTGCCTGGGAGAAGAGGCCAAAACCCCACCTGGCTCCACCCTCCTGTGAGGGAGTTGCAGAGAGTGAGAAGGTGCCCCCTGAACCTCCTCTTCTTCAGGCTGAACCACCCCAGCTCCCTCAGCCATTCCTCATAGGACCTGTGCTCCAGATCCTTCACCAGCTTCGTTTCCCTTCTCTGGATCTGCTCCAGCACCTCAATGTCCTTCCTGAATTGAGGGGACCAGAACCAAACACAGCACTCGAGGTGTGGCCTCACCAGTGCCCAGCACAGGGGAAGAATCACTATGAGGCATAACCCTCTCAACTCAGAAACTCATTTCCCCTCGGTAACGTGCTCGGATTACATGAGCACTTTGAAGATTAACATGCAGTCAAGAGAATGTACCCTTCTAACCATCTGTCCTGAATGAGAGAAGCCAGATCACGTTGACTGATGTGAGAATTACTCCACCCTTTCAATAAGGAAAGGACCAGCACAATTAGATTTTTAAACATTCATGAAATACCAACACAAGACATTCCCTCCTCATTCCCTGAACCTCTCTCTTGTCTGATGTTCTAAAAATCCATATGGAATTGAACAAGGAAATGCTGAAACAATCACACTCCCCAGATGTCACAAATGGAACGTGTACCATAACAGAGTATTTCTGCCTATGACACGGGACTTAGGACATGTTGAAGTTTGTTGAACATGTTTTTGGAGTTTAGCAAACAATTCAGAGTGATGTGAACAACTTGCTTTAAATTGTGACTTGAATTTTAAAGAGACCCTGGGAGAGCTTCCACAAGAGCTTCACTAAGTGAACCCTTCATGCCTTACAAAACACGATGCAGTACTAAGCTGGGACCATGACCAGTGTGTTTAGCTTGTCAACAAAGCTTCATCCAGTTTTGAAATAATAAAACCTGCCATTTACAAAATGCTAGCTGAAGTTTTCTACTGTTCATTTCGTTGCTTAAGGCTTGTTGAGAATATCCTCTCTATGTGGAGTCTTGGCATCTTGTACCAGAATGGAGACACTGGTCAGGACAGCAAAGAAACAGAGCGGTGCTTTAAACCATGAGATCCCCTGAAAAGAATTTGAGGTCACTGCAGAACAATTAGTCATGACAAACACTTTTACAAGCTCCTTTTCCCAAAATAATCACTGTATTATCTGTAAGGACACCTCAGCTTTAAATAAAATCAGGGTGATCTCCTCCTGCAGTGCTCTGTTAGGGAGCACCAGTGTGCCACCCTCACTCACACAGCTCTCATGAAAGCACATGTAATGTTCATGAAAGGCAAATGCTTTGATGCTTCTTGCCCATTGCAAAGGGAGATGAAATGTATCATGAAATGCTCCAGTCAGATCACTGCCCTGGTTATGGTGTCTCACCCATAAATCTGCTTTATACTACACAGAGCCCCTGAATGCACACAGCAGTTTCGTGCCACCTGCTAAAGCTTCAGTATAAAATTCACATCACTTGTGACCGATACTGACCTGACACAGAAATTAAGAGACTGATGTCTCAAGCCATTGCTTCACCTACTATCACTGAAATATGCATAAATGAATTAAACAAGCACTTCTACCAACATGATCAGACCCAGCAAATAGGTTGTGTTTGCCTTAATACCACATTCAAAGAAATGCAGAAGTTTTTAAATGCTTACAGAAAATTCAATTCTTGAGTTGTTAAATAAAAGAAATTAGAAAAAGAGATTGCAGAGGGTTGGTTGGCATCTGTGTCGGATGGGGTCAGGAGGAAAAAATGGCAAAAAAATACATCAATTTCAGACTGGTCAAGTAGCGTTCACTGGAGTAGATCTGGTGAGCTGGAGCATTTGTAGAAGTTTGGGACTTGAAGCACTGACTCAAGGCAAGACAGCATGTGTAGGTGAGCAGCAAGCTTCAGACAAACTTCTGACCCATGCACCTCGATAATGAATTTTATCTCTGCTGCTCTTCCAGTCCTGTACCAAGACAAACTGCATGGTGGTTTGTGATGCAGCCTGAATTCAGTGAAAAAAATTCCATCTGGGATCTGAATTGCACTGAGATGTAGATTTCCAGACATGGTTTAAAACACCAAGTTGACAAACTCCACAGTTCTACAGGTTTATTTGGTTTCCCCATGATCCTCATTTCTTTATTCCAATATGACTTTGAAATGAGGGGAAGAAGTCTTCGGAAACATGCTGGGCACATGTTTTCAAATACTCCTCATAAGAATGTCTATATTTTTTTCTGTCATCCAGACACTGCATTTAAAAAAAATGTACAATATACTTTAACAGTTTTTATATACCTAAAATGCACAATACCACATGTTCCTTCAAGGTGTCTCTTATTCCAAGCCTTGCTAATCTTCAATCTAGTTGCTTGCTGCCTTCTGATTTCTGGTCCAGTCTGCTCTTGTTGTTCTTCACCATGTAGATGAAATATGCAAGTGTCTCCTTCTCATTCACGGGAATATTCCTGAAATGACGACTGACAGTCTAGAAGGACAACAGGTAAGAGACAGAAATGCTGAAATTAAAAACTAGAAATAAACAGAACAGGGTTTCTCCTCACTTTCCAAAAACGATTTTATGGCCACTGAGCACATTATCCTCTGAGTGAAACATGCACCAATTCCAACTGTCAGTCCTCATTTACCTCCCTCTCTCTTTACAGCTGGAATGTGTGTATGAACACAGCATAGCCTTGCTATGTCAGCAGGATTTGCAGCCAACCTACAAGCGGAATTTGGAAGCCAGAATGTCCTCCTGCCAAAGCAGCACAGCTTCTCCTCGGTGACATTTTGTGCTGAGATTATTTGGCGAGCAAGTTTTCCCTGCACCTCCATGTTCTAAAGGAGAGCGTCAGAAACACTGCAGCACTTTGCTGCGTGAACCAGATGTAGCAAAATTTTAGCCAGAGCGTTTTCCTTTGGACTCTTAAGTTTTCACTGAAAGGAACATTGGGGAATTTGCAATGTGAGGGCAGGGTTTGGTTAGCGCTACCCCTCTCTGACAATAGCATAAGCCCTAAACCATTAGCTGCTTTCCCCTCAGAAAATGGATGTAGAAAACATAGTGGAGCTGGACAAGCTCTGCTTCCACATGGAAGAAGCTCTTTTTTGGTACCCAACACAGATCAAAAACTGGATTTTGATGCAGGTTGAGTAATAAGTCACCCCAAGGAGATTTATGGACGTTTGAGTTTTCCTTACAGTGGGATAGCATGAGGAATGTAGGAGCCTCAGGCAGCAGTGATTCAAGCATGGGAGCTGGATGAGGATCCAGCATAGAGTCAGAGCTGCTCAGGCGTCACAGGAAATCTGGGAAGTGTGTGACAACTTTAAGTTAGGCTCCCTTTATTTTCCACCTACACAGTAATTGATCTTTTCTTCCCTCTTGGGTACATTCATGGTAAATTCCTTAAGCAGGCAGTCCTTCATGGCAGGAGGCAGCTGACAGACTATGAACTGGTTAGTTAGAATATGACAAATCAGGACTACTAATGAGGAACAACCCCATCCTGCTTCATTCATCTTACTCCTACACGCACTACACTGCACGTTCTCCACATTCTGTACATTCACTCCCTGGTTTGACTCTTGAGAGAAAGAAAGGTAAGTGTCTTGATGACTTTTTGGTCTGTTAGGTTTTTGTTCTTTAAAGCAAAAGTAGAAGCAAACCAGAGAGTTTTAGGCAGACAGTTGTAAAAGCCACAACTTACAGAATCAACCTCACTACCAATCAGTAATTACTACAGTGTTTCCCAGTTTAGAGAAGGCTTTTCCCACAGCATGCCTTCAGACCAAGTCAGGAAAGAGAGCAGAGCAGAAGCACAGCAAGTGCAACTCGCCCAAGTAACAGAGAGATACACAGAGAGCTCTTTCTGAACAAGGAGCCCATATGGTGAGAAAACAGCAGAGGCCCTTAAGAAAAAGGCCTTTTATAACACAGACTCATCAGGACAAGGGAGGGAAAATAAAGGATCTGAATCCATGACCAGTGATGCTGCCTTTAATAATAAGCAATTCCAACTAGTTCAAGTGCCCGTGAGGGAAGAAAAATTAACAGGAGCACTTAAGGACACTATTAATGGGTTAAATATGAGTTTCAGCTGAGCAGCCATCCCCAGAGAACACCCAGGCCACAGAAAACTGGGTCCTGTTTCTGTTCCCTCAAGGGCACCAACTGAGACTATGAAAAAGGTGGGAAAGGAAGCAGAGACAAGCAAGTTACTGAAACAGGCTTTCAAGAGCCAGTGTCCGTGCCTTCCAAGCCTGTCCCAGGTGAAAGCAAGCAGCCAGCTTTCTGCTGGCATTCCCTGAAACATTCCAGAGAGCACTAGGTCTGTACCAGTGAGTCACACAGGTGTGAGTGTCCACAAAACGGGCACTTGAACAGAGGGGATAAGAAGTTTTCTCTGACAGAGATAACAGCACCGCTGTCGTCACTTACTTCCGCAAGCTGCGCCTTGTTGAGCCCAGGCCTGGTCTGCAGCTTATAATGTCTCTTGTAACGCCTCAGGGTGTTCACTTGGAGCTGGAACAAGTCAACCTGGAGGTGATGAAGAGAAGAGAGCATGAGCATTACCTTTAGCTTCTATGAGTAGTTATTTTACCTAAAAATAGCTACAAATAACTACTTCTTCCTCAACAGGACTGCTCCTTGCTTGCATTCAGAACCACACTGGCTTGTCTTACTGACAAACCTAAGTATATTTTGTATTTGTTAATGCTAAAGGACCAAAATAGCCTCAGGGAAATAGAAAATTTTGTTCTGGTTCACATGCTGTCAACAGAATTGCTGGCCAATTTCTGCTCTCAATTACACCTCTGCAACCTCCAAGCAAAGGGGAACCTTTTGTTCCCACAAGGTTTAAAAAGCTCACACATGAAACAACAATTTAGCAGGCACTGAACAAATGGCTGGTGACATAAAACAGAGTTGAAATGAAATTCAAATACCTAAATGGGAAGTGCAGAGTTTAAATGCAAAGGGGGTGGTGGTGAGGTTACAGCTGAGAAGATGAAGATCATGTGGGAAATACCAAGTTTCAAAGACAAAAGGAATCTCTGCTGAAAACTGAGAGGAAAATGACATTAAAACTGACAAAGTGCAGAGTTCCCTGTTCAGCTGGGTGACGTGCATCCGTCAGGTTTCAGACACCAAATATTCTGTGTGCTCTACAGCACCAACATTTTTTGATGCCAACCGGGTCTTCAGCAATCACCCTGGCAACTACTGCAAAGCTTGAACAGGAAAGTTTTGATGGAGAACCTTGTAGAATGGAAACATGAACCAAAAAAGTGATAACAAAAGGTCAGACTATCTTAAAAAAAACCCCATTCCAAAAACTTGCTACTCTTTCAACACCTCCACACAGGAGGTGTGTGCACGCAGCTTTGCACCAAGACACAGCTTTGCGGGCAAAATCACTCTTGGTGGCTTTTTTTTTTCCCCAGAAATAAGAGGCTTTTTGCCAATAGGGTTGGCATTTCCAGCAGAGGGCTCTGCTGACGTGGCCACGCTCTGCTTCTCTGAACGTCACCTCTGCACAACTTTTGCCCTGTCAACAGTACCAGAAACATCACTGAAGCAAGTGCAGCATGTACTGGCACAGAGAAGGGATTATTCTGGAGTTCTCTATCAAAGAAAACTTCCCCCAGGCCTATCTCCTGAAAATAAAAATGTGTTACAAACTATTTAAAGGTAGTTTTAAATAGTGCTAAAAAATACCACATACGCAAATATCTGGAGCAGCTCAATATCCCTGAATATTAAATACCCAATCAAAGACAGTGACCTATTGAATTCTGAAATGTATTTGCAAAATTATACGTGCTGGGTAACAAAGAATCATGTCAGGGCCTCAGACTCTACCAAGATTAACTTCTTTTTAACCTTAAAAAAAATTAGTATTAAATACAGTTTTAACTGTACATAAATGAAGCTATGCAGTTACCTTATCACACCTCTTTTTATAGAAAACTTTACACGGGCAAAGAACTCAGAGGGGAATGAAAATGAAAATTAGGACACCACACATTAGAAAAAACTGTTTCTGGAAAGTGAAAGTAACTCCACAGCAGCTTCAGTGGCCTTGCAATTTAAAATATAAATGTTTTCTGATATATGAGAACATCCCAGTGAAACTTCAACATGCTAAGAATTGGTGAAGCCGCCCACGAACCTCCGGAACATCCGTGTCGTGCTCAGGAGAGTCACCTCCATCATCGCTCGTCTTCCTCTTCCTTTTGTTCCGAACACTTTGAATGAAGTTCTTGTGAAAATCACAAATATACAGATGTCTCACCTAAGAGCCAGAAGTGGTGAAAAAGCAATAAAAAAAAAAATACCGTGAAACAGCATCCAAGCAGCCACTTAGACACCAGTGTCAGGTGCATCCCTCAAGACTGGCGTGACTGACTGACATTAAGGAATTTCTAATCTTAAACCCCAGGCCCAATATCATGCTCTTAATTCAGAGGTAACTTACCTCACAAAGACTAAAGGCAAAGAAAACAAAGAACTCAAGCTCCAGCTAAACTTGAACCTCTGCAGATAATACATTTATTTTTTATGGCTGCAATCACATGTCAGAAAAAAAATAAATGGGTGCTTGTCTGGAGGAAGTGCATTTACTTCAGGATTTACTAGCAGGTTAACTACCAAAAAAAAGCATTATTCTATTCCACTCTTGTGAACTTTCCGGTATGAATAATACGGAGGATTATTAACGGAAGTGTTTCAAAACCTCGACCAAATAAAAGTTGGGCTGATCACCTCAATTAAAACAAACAAACCAAATGCAGAATAGCCTCTTTCCTACTGCCTGTTCAGCCACGGAACCTCCCTTTTAATAAATATTATCTCACTAGAGTTAGCAAAACAAAGGACCTTAAATGATCAAAATTATTTAGTATCTGTAAGGCAAAAATATGTTCCGATAACACAGGCATCCTACATTCAAAATCAATCCGTGCAGCCTGCTTTACACTTTCCCTTTGTTCTGACTTCGGTAGTCTGATCTCCCCTTTTTGTTTCTAAAGCCTGGCATCTGTCAACAAAGACTCATTTCTAAAATGCAAGAAATTACTACGCCACTAGACAAATCTGCTGAGGACTACAACTGGGAGAAATACTCTATTTTTTATGAATATGTTTCAAATTGAGTCACTCTCTTCCCGTGACACGATGCATTTCAGCTCTGCAGAAGAGACACAACCAACTGGGGGAACTGCCAAACAGACTGACTCAAAACTTCACCTTTTTTTTTTCCCCCTTGGCTTTGTTTTCAACGGTTCTGATCTTTAAAGATCAGGTAAGAAAAGCATGCAGAGCTGAATTCCGTTAACCGAGTCACTTCTGAGAAATTCCTTCTGTGATCTTGACGGTCAGCTCTGCTCTACCCATTTCTCTGCTGGGCAAACAACCCGTTTCTACCTCGGGCTGACAGCTGTCACTTAATGTCATTAGGCAGCAAACCGGGCTGTTCTGTGTGCGAATAAGCCCTGCTGAAGAGGCAGCACATCTCACTGCCAGCTCGGTTTTTAACCTGCCTCACTAGAACGCCAATTCTTACCAATTAAAGAAGTAACGTCAGAGCCGCCTGACTGAAGCAGCAACCACAGCGCTGTTTTCACCTGACAGCACCAGCCCTTCCAACCCGAAACCGCAATGGGAACAGCACTCCTGCCTCCGAAGCACTGACAGCTCGCTCCTTTGCTTCCCTGCACACCGCCGGCCTCCCAGACACCGGTTTAGTGCTTTAGCTTCATTACGCCCCAGCAGACGGGCAGTGCCACGGGGAGAACCCGGCTCTGCACCCGGGGAACAGCCGGGTCCACCCAGGCACGTCCTTCCCTTCCCTTCCCCGAGCGCTGTAACGCCGAGGACGGGAACGCGCGGTCCGGAGGCTCCGCGAGTGCCGCACACAGCGCCGCACCCGCACCCCCAGCCCGCAGAGCCGCCGCCAACCCCCCCGGCCGCCCCGAGCCCAACTCGCCGGGCGGGTCCGCATCTCCCCGGAGGCACCGCAGTGCGGTGGCGGCTGGGGCCGGCCCGGCCGTCCCTCCGGGGGGCTCGGCGGCGCCCGGCAGCCCCGGACGAGGCCGCACTCACACTTTTGTCGATGTCCAGCTTCAGCTTCTTCTGCGAGATGCTCTTCTGGATCC